>JAXQQM020072703.1:0-97212 GCA_034641835.2 Pinus albicaulis
AAATATACATAATTGTCTTAATACATCCTGAGACACTGTGTCTCTCAAAAAATAGGTGTAGCTAAATCCTAGAGACTAATCCGCATGGTGCTCATGATAGCACGTCACTGCACGCACTAGCCGCCTCAGGATTCGGTGGAGCCGGTTTGGAACTCCCACCGTATGGCGCCGGTACTCCATCGGTACGTCTGACAGCCGGGCATAGTCTGGGATCCCATGGGCAATCCCCTCGAGGTTCTGGACCAGTGCCTCTCCTCCGGTGCCTTCCCCCTGGATCTCAGGGGCGAGTTGTGTCCTCCGGGAGATAGGAGACATCCCGGCTGGTCTCTCAGGTCCTACATCTGCATGCATATATAATCGTGTTAAGACAAGTGTGTATTAACAAAAAAAAAAACATATAAACATAAAATCAAAAATATGAGGTCTTACCCAGCTCTTCGTCCCAGTCGTCTCCTTCTGGTAGCGGGAGATCTGGGTCCCCTGTAAAGTCAGTTCCCGAATAGGGCCAATTCTCCGCTGAACGACCGCTGGCGCTCGTAACCACCCGAAGAACTCGCCCAGACATCTCGTTCGCCCGGACCGGGCATCGGGTACGCCGGGGCCGAGCCATTTCGCTCTCGTGGCATCGGACTTCGCCACATGGGGCCTCTTGCCTCGGAAGGTCAGTATGCGGCCTGCGAATGAACGCGCCGCATGGAAATCCATACCCAAACTGCTTCGCTTGTTCTCGTTTGCACTTTGCAAGTCGCCTTTTCTGCTGATCGTGATGTACCGTTGCCCAATCATACACGGGGACCCATGCATCTCCGAGGCCGCAAGAGTTGAGTCTTTCAGAGCCTCGCGCGTTCGCGATCCGGCCACTCGCCGCGTAATGGTGTGGAGTACAACTCTCGTCGCTAGGTCGTGATGGTCGAGATGTATACCTTCATTTCGCCCGCTGTGCTCTACCGCACACCCGCGCCATTACTTCTTCCATCTTCTCCCCTGATGGTCTGCTCCCAGTCAGTACAGGGATTGGACCCCTGCGGGATAATCCACTAACGAAATAAATGTCAGTGACCTCCAATTCCAACACCTGGTCTCGTATTCTGAATACTTGGTCATTTTCATCCCAGAGGTTGATCAGATATTGGAGGAGCTCAGGCTGAGCTCGTAAGCATGGCGTGAGGAAGAACTTTTTTAAGCCACAGTCCCTTAGAGCATTCATGCAATCCCGGCTTTGCATGGCCTCTTCGTCCTCATCTCCGTGTTCCCGTTCCTTCCATTCAATTGCCATTCTGACTGTTTATCTGCATTCACATGGTTCAAAGCCCTTAATTAGATCTTCTGTGAGCCTCAAAATTCAAGAAATTTGGCATAAGTAGTGGGATTTTAGGCGGAAACTTGGGTTCCGCCGCTGGCGCGACTGTTTTGCTGACAGTCGCGCCATGTGGCGCGGGTCCGTGCCCGATACCCGCGCCACTTAGCCCGGCCCTAAAATTTCAAAGGTGCCCTTACAGAGCTGATTTCTAAGGGGAAATCATTAAAAAATGCATGGAAAGAAAGAGAAAAGGAGCGCCTCTTACCCGTCACAGACGAGACGCTGAATGGTTGCCTGGATTGGTCGCAATCGCCGTCAGAAGATTCTGCTCCAAATGGACCACTGTTGCTCTCCACAAGGTAAATAGTAAAAAGTAATTTCATTTTTACCATTGGACATATTTATAACTTTTCGACGTTAAAATGAGTTTTAAAAGTTATTTCTTGTCAAATATTTGCATGTATTATGTCGGAAATGGATTTTACGCTTGTTGGGTATGTGCAGTGACAGGCTTTTGCGACTTAAAAGGTGGAAACGAGTTGTATTTTATACTTTTTCGGACTCGGTAAATACACGAAAAAGTCACTCTGGAGTCATCTTTCAGCTCTTTTCTGACTCTCTAAATATGAAAAGATCGCCGAGGTCCTTGTCGTTTCGATCTCGTTAAAATGGACACGAATCGACATCCACCCAGTATAAGTTTAACCCTTTTTCGGGCTGGGATGGATTGATTACGAAAAAGGAATACCCTAGCCTATCGCGACTAGGAGGTTTTCCCGGATATTGTTTTCTACCTTTTCGGATCTCGGGAACTATTTACGAAAAGGGACCTGTGGAGTTTTCTTTTCCGCTGTCTTTTCAAACTCTCTAAACATGAAAAGACGCCGAGTTCTTCCTTTGTCAGACTCGTTAAAACCTGATGACATTGGATTCCGTCGAAATGACGTTCTCTGAGTTTCTCCTTCCTAGGACTCGTTAAATGCACTAGGATGGATTTGCCCGAAGGGCGGACTTATATCGCAAGCATATGCTATCCCCTTCAAGCTTGTTATCAAAAATAATTGGGGTACTCGCCAGAAATGGTGGGGGAAAAATGGAACCATTGTCGTTGTCATCGGCAGTATGTCGCTCTTGAACATGGCACTTGTCTTCATTCGTGTCGGGTTGGGGACATCTCATCTCGTTGTTTCACTTTGCTTCCATGGGTTTGGGGTAATCTCTTTTGACGTCTCATCTATTCATTGCCTCGTCACCATGACCTTTGATCTGTTGATGTCAAATACTGCCAAGTCCATTGTCGTGCCGTTCATATGTTCAAGAGAAGTTGACCTCTGCGAATATCAACCTTCCTCTGTTTCTCATATGATCCTGATTCACAACAAAACATTATGTTCCTCTGTCTCGTGTCGATGATGTGGGAATCGTTATGGCCCACCTTCGATCAAGGTCACTTCCTGTCGACTTCAACTCATTATCCAGGAAGTTGGTCTAGAGACTCTTGATGGTACCTTGGAGCCTGCATGCCTTAATGGCAGGTTCGTCGCATTCGACGTGAGGTTTTCATCATTGGCCTCCGATCGGATGATTCTGCGGGTGTTCGACGTCAGCTCATTTATTCACACACCGTAGATTGTACCTGTAGTACCTTGAGGACCATCATCATTATTGGTGGTTTCTCTCGCGTCTGTTAACAGCTTTCATCATTGGCTGGTAATCAGACGATGTTCTTGCATGTTCGACATCAGCTCACACATTCGCATGCTAGAACTTGTACTTGTTTAGGTCGAGATGGAGCGCAAGACCCTGGATTGTGTCTGTTGTAATCCAGGCTGCGATTGTGGATTATTATCATTATGTACATGACTCACTGATTGGATGGCTGCGACCATACCTGAGTCTATTTGTTTGATCTTAGTTGGAGGGCTGCGCCCATACCCTAGATCTGGATTTTAGCATACTGCTCCTGACACAAGGCCTATACCATATATATACATCATGTACTTGAGATACTGTATCTTTCTGTGTTTTCCGACGGCTGCCCTTCGCTGACACTGCAGTTACTCACCCTCTCGCCCGTTCTTTGTATTCACATAAGCATTTGTCACCGTCCCTACCATTCCCCATCCCGCACAATGGAGGACCCATTATGTGACCCGTGAACACTGTCATGCCTTGAAAACATCATCAATGCATCCCTCTGAGTATGAACTTCATTTCCCCTTGAGACATCTCCTTGCAAAATCCATGAAAAACAGCTCTTTTTGCATTGGAGCGGGTAGACAGTTCAGTGCTCGCGCCAATCAGGGAAATCCTGTAAAGAGGTCGCGCCACTTGGCGCTCTGTCATAGAGCAGCAATCGCGCCACCCATTTTAGGGACTGTTTTTAAAATATGGATGGCGGAAGTTGAGTTCAAACAAACTCACAACCATTGCCTATCTTGAGTTGGGAGGTTTGGCTGCGGGAGTTCTATGGAAGGGAAGTAGTTTTGCCACCTTCTATGAAACCTTCCTTGTTGATAGGGCCAATCCCATAATAATAGGGATCCCAACTCCCTCCTTCCCCATCTATAAAAGCTTGCTCAGATCCATGGCAAGCTAGTCTTGAAGTGCTTAAGCTTTGCATCTCCCTATTCCCAAGTGCCTTTGTGCTGTAAAGAATCCCTTCTTTCCCTTAAGGCCCATTCAAGCGAGGAGACCATTGTTACGAGACTCTGGAGAGGTTTCCCTTTCCTTGGCGAGCTTTGCGAGACGTGGACGACCGAAGACCCGTTCGAAGGAAGCTGCGACGTCAGAACTTGGTTGTAACTTCTATTCGTTTATTACTTAATAGATGACTATGATTATGGTTCCACTCCTTTTTCCATAATGTTAATGCGAGTAATATCTTTTCTGACCGATGTTTAGTTACGTATGCTGGTTCCTATGCTTGTATCGGTTCGTTTCTTCTGTGTGCAGGTGTTCATCCACGGAGATCGTGGAAGGATTGTGATCTGCCAGGGCTGAAGGACGGGGACATCTCTTCTTCAGATCTAGCGTTGGAATCCAGGTAGGCTCTTATCCCAAGTCTTTCATTCGTAACTAGGAGCTTGCGTCATAGCATTGTTTGTTTGTTGCTAGACCCCTGCTAGGCTAGTAGGGATCGCCTCTGTCCGCAGAGGGGATTTACCTCCTCAACAACCTTGCTTCCATGTATTGCTGATATGATTATGTTCATGGGGAGCTTTGTTGGGAGAGTGGGCTTGAGATTGAAGAGGCGCATTAGGAGCATGATTCTACCCACTTTATATGTTGTACATTTCAGAAGGAACCATGGGAAAACCATGATTGCCACGTCACACTTTTTCTCTTCTTGTGGGAGAAACTACTTGGAGAACTCGATGAGGCACTTCATGGCTGGATTGCTTGATGGGGGAATTTGGGCCATTCTTGGAGGCCATGTCATTTCAGCCCAAGGACAAAGGAAGCCCCATGTTTACCATAAATGGAGAGGTAAACCAATTGGATTGCATGGTACCCATATGATAGAACAACATAAAATTTGTTTGTATGGGGCATCATACAAGATAACCATCAATATCTTATTCTATGGCTTGTATGAGGGAGAGATGAGGGAGTAGAAATATGTGTTGTTGCTGTGGTTACACTTGGGAGAGTATGGGAAGAAATTTTCCCATACTTTTCATGATATTTCTGGAAAGAAGGAAGGCACATTCATGGTGCAAGGAGGCTACCCTTCAGCAATGGAGGATTATGAGAGGCTTCCATGTCAGAAGAAAATCTTCTCACATAGCAGCATGATGGTGGATGGCTTTGGCATGTGGAATTTCAGAGGGAGAAGTCATGGAGTGACAAGAGCCTTGTTACTAAGGCCTACAACGATGTCACTTGAGAGCATGTTTCTATTGATGGAGTGTCCCAAAGGGAGTATGCACCCTCTCCTCTTGCAGATTTTTATGGGAAGATTCTCATGGGAGGAATCACTCATGGACCTCAACTTCAGCTCACACATGATGCATGGTAAGAAATACATTTATGTACTTTTTGATTACTCTATTGAGTATTTTTATTTTCTCACCATATGTAAACAGTGCATTGCTCCACAAGAGAGCAAGATTATTTATGGGTTTCATAGTCAGTTTAGGGCCAAATTATGTAATATTTATAACCCATATCTACATGAATTGGGGCAAGTGTTGTATTGTTTTGATTTTATACATCTGATCTATATTGTTGCTTACTACTTCATAGTAGATGAGCTAACATGCATAGCTGAAAATTCCTTGGAGGACAACTTGCCACTTGATACTCTGAATCAGCAGTTGGGAGAACTGTGCTATATCCACCTAAGAAACCATGTGTATCATCCAAAATTGCACATAAATTTCAGCCATTTTCTAATTTGGATGTCATATGGTGATGATGTGCCATTCATCTTGTATGGAATGGTTTGGGTTGGCATGGTTCATGATTTTGGAAGGAGGGTCCTTGGAGACTAAATCTTCTCCCTGCCATTGGAGGGAAATCATGTTGCAGCCCAAGATTAGCATGCCCTCTACAATTATCATGAGTGGAGAGGAGGACAACGTGAGATAGGCCTTCTTACCTATCATGTTTATTTATTCAGCCCACCTACATTTTAGGAGCCAAAGGTGGAGGGGATTCTTCATGAGTTTCCATGTTGGAGCATGCCTCACTTCATTTGGATGATAGCATGGGTGAGGGAGGCACTCATTCACCATGTTGGTCATCATTGCTAATTTGGGGATGCCATGAGATAGCAAGCAGGTTTCCATTCACACTTTTCACCTTTTATTGATGTAGACCATTTGGTTTTGCACACTTGGGAGGAAACATTGGATGACAGTTTATTTGCAGATTCTCTTGATGCAATGATGGAGGCTATTGATGGGAGGCCAAATGAGGAGGAGGGGAGAAATTTTTCTCTCCCTATACACTTTCTTGAGGACAAGAAAATATTTTGGAGGGGAGGATTGTAATGTTCCAAAATTTTAGCCTCAAAGCTAAATGGAACATTAGAGTTAGCAGCAGCTTTAGCCGGTGAATAAATGGGTAGAAAAGCCCATAAGTCTCCTAAGGAGGACAAAAAAACTCCAAGTGTGAAAGGGGACACTATTTATAGCTTAATAAAAAAACCTCCATGTGTGAACAGGGATAAAATGAAGTTGATCCAGTCCACTTTGACTAAGTCAACAATGCAGTTGTGGAGGAGGAGGAATCCAAGAAGGAATAACGCATTTTTAGAGGGAGATGTATCTTTGGATAGAGATGACCTAATTGAGTGGGGCCAAGGGAAATAAAACTCATTTTTTATTTAAGGAAGAGTATGGCAGAATTATTCTTCATTTTTTAGATTATCATTCTTGTCTGCTCATACTTTTGCTTCCTCTTGCTGTTTAGTAGGGTAGCAGTGTTGTTTAGCACCGAGTGTTCCCGAGCGAAAATCCCACCTATTTCCTTGAGGAGCCTCTTGGGAGAGTTTTTATTCATCATCCCACATTAGATTTCCAAGCCAAGCTTCAGCCTACTTCATCAGCGCAGTTTCTGCCAGAGATTGTGCAGTGTTGCAGGGTGCAACAATGGGAGGGATTGGAATCCCATTTTCTGAGCTAGTTTCTCCTTGGAGGGAGATTTCCTTCACTTGAGAGACCTTTTCGGAGAGATATAGAGCTGATTTAAGATCTGTGGTAGAATACCACACATTTCCCTAACATTCCCAGTGCTGTTCTAGCTAGGGAATGTGTTATTTTGGAGGCAGCATCAGTAGTTGGTCTAGTGGCTCCGTTGCAGTGGTTTTCTTGTGACTGAGGGGTTAAACCTTTCTTGGGAGGAAGACCTTGAGGGATGTACATCAGATAAAAAATATTTCAGCCTTATACAGTCTTATGCTTCAGTGTTGCAGTGATGATTCAGTAAATTTCTGAATATCACATTTTGTATGCAGAGTGTTTGACAAGAAACCCTTGCCAGGAGTTCTCTTGTATTTTTTGTATAAGAGCTAGATCTCTAATATTATTCATAATTATTAATAAATATATAGTGAATCTAATTTTTCTCCTATTTTTTGAGTTAAAGCTGTCTTTATACGTACGGTCATTTTATGCGGTGTAATGTTCCCAAATCGGGACAACTAACAATCCATGGCTAGAAAACGCATTTTCCAGAAATAAAGGTAGCAGGATTTGAAACCAGGACCTGGATCCCTTAGATCAATGCATATAAGACCTGAATCCAAGAGGAGGCTCCAAAGAAATCCTTCTAGAGTGGTTAAATAGATCTCCCACTACTAGATGTCCTCAGAAAGTGCTCGGTGAGGGACTGCAACAATTCTTAAGAAAGAAATGGAAAGATAGTGTTATTATACAACCATGAGCATATGAAGATCTAAATAGCCAATGAATAATGTTATAGCAGAAAATATAGTACAATTTATTGAGGAAACATCCACGCAGAGAAGGAAATCTGACCTCAACAGACATGTACATGAAAATGAAGAAGGCCAGAGTATTTCTACATAAACCCAGGCTAAGAGGATGCAATTTATAGAAGGTATTCCTCCATATTAAATGATAAATAAAATATATGACAATATAAGGCTCAAATACACTAGGGGAGAAAAGCTCTAACCCTTAGAAGCAATAATACATCAATCCTTCAAATGATTGGCTGAAATACACAAAATGGAAAAAATGCCGGAGTTGCTGGGAAACAGCTGCAACTCAAATATGGAACTGAATAGAGAAGGCTGAAGATGATGGGAAATATGAAGTATAAATCCTCTAATGTATCTCCAAAGTGGAAGGCTTATCCTTACACTTTAGATCTCACACTCCAAACAACATTGCAAGCCCTCACTGCAAGTGCTCTATGAAAATAACGTATTCTAAGAGGGTAACTGCACTATAGGCGGAATAGATAGATTTTTCCAAGTGCCAAGATCTAAAAATAAGCTCCAAATATTCCAAAATAATCCTCTAAAGGAAAGAAAGACTCTCCCTCTGAAAAACAAGATATGGAAGAGGTGTTGTGAAGTCTCCCAGCGCAGCACCTGCTGACACGGGAATTATGTTGCTCAGCAATAACGTTGTCTGGAGGAGGATGCTTTGGCCTTGAGCCAAGAGATGTGGAGAATGAAGGAAAAACCTTCAAGAGGCTTCTCAAGAAAGGAGGAGGAATCCTAAATAGGAGCTCCCCGGCAATTCTTGCTAAACAACAGAGAATGCACAATTTCCTAAATAGACAATGAAATGAATAATCATAAGCATGAATAACAATGGTTGCCTTTCCCTCCTTTTAAACACATGAGATCTCCCTCTCCATGGGCCCCACTCTATTAGGGTTTCCTCCTTCAAGGAATATTCCCTCCTCTATCTCTATGTTGTCCCATGTAGTGCTTTCCACCTCATACCCTGCATAGTTTGACTTGGTCAAACTTAACCAAGCCTCTTTGCAAATGTCTCCTTTCACACATGAGGGTGTTAAATCTAGTTCCAAGGCCGATCCCCTTTCATACTAGAGGGATTTTATCCATGTTTTTATTTTCATTGGGCCTCCTTACCCAATTATTCAACTTATAAGTGAAATTATCAAAATCTAATGTTCCAATTTATTAAAGGAAAAATTTGGAACATTACAGTCCTCCCCTCCCAAATGTTGCTTGTCCCCAAGAAACTGCAAGGATAGAACTGGAAAGTATCCACTTAATGCATGGAGTCTGAAATGTGATGAGGAACATCTTCCCCATGTGGATCCTCCATCCCCAAGCAATCATCCAAAAAAAATGAGCCACCTCCCAACAAGACAACTCTTAAAAATCTCCTTCCACCTCAAGCTCCGGAAATGAAGGTGGGATGAAAATTTGATCATGGTAAGCATCATAGCCTACCCCCTACTGTCCTTCTCTCCACTTATGATAAGTGTAGAGTGTGTGCTGATCCTAGACTGCAAAAGTATTGCCCTCAAATGGCAAAGTGGAGAACAATCCTCCAAAGAGTTCTCCTCCAACATTGAAGAACAAGTGGGCCCAACATAATCCATCCATGATGAATAAGACATGGTCATCATAGAGTATCCCTATGAGAATTTTTCTGCAAGTTTTACATGGTGATGCATAATACAAACAATATCTCAAGAGGATACATCGCAGTCTCATCCACTACAACATCAGAAAATAACATGGCAAGTAACATACAAAATTCATCACATCTACTAATGAATACTAAATGGCTGAATGTAACAACAATACATGATCAAGCACTTGCCCATGATTTTTCAATGGATGAATATCAATCTCATGGTCCACCTCAAAAGAGAACAAACATGTGGTTTTGGTGGCCATATCTCCTCCCATGCTCCCATTAGAACATGTAGTGCGGAAAATTTGGGAGTTTTCTCCCCTCAAGGACACGTCCAACTCATGTGTCTCTCTTATAATCATGCTTCTCATAAATATCCGATCCATATCAGCAAATGAAGTCATAATCAACAACAAAATGAAGAAAATGTTGAAGGTTTCATGTGGTGTAAGAAGGTACCAACAGCTTTCCCAGTAGTGACACTGATGCTTCAGAAAAGTAAATGGTAAGTTGTTTCGTGTTACATGGATAATTATGTATGTCGTGATATCTACTGATAAATAGAAAATGGCTGATTATATCAACTAATCATACATTAAATTGAACACTTTCCCAACGCCATATAAAATAAGGTTGTCTCCCTCATACAAATTGGCCCAATTTTATCCATGGAGCCCAATGAAAAACTTGCCCTCTTGTGAAGCAATGCACTGCATAGAAATGGTAAGAGTATGCAAATAAACGAATGTATAGACAAAATTCTTACCATATGCCGGAAGTAATATGGTTCATGGATCCATGAGTGAGTTCTCCATAGTGTTTTGGAATGCTATGAAGAAGAATGAACCATGTGCTGCTAGAAGATAATCCTCCTCATGCTTGGAAATCCAAGTCAAGAAGAATTTGTCATAGTGATAGATGCCTCTATCCACTCCTCTATCATCATCACCTCCTCCTTTTTCACCAAGTGCATCAAATGTGAAGTGATCCTGGGGACACTCCATCCATCAATCTTTGCTCCAAAGTGACAGCGCTATGAGCTCATGAAAATAAGCTCCTGTCAATACCAAGCTCTGTTCTTTGACATGCTCCTTGTTAGAGATACCTCTAATAATGTTGTAACAAATATGGAATACTTCCCAAGATGGAATTTCTTCCAAATCATCAAATACCAAGGATAGAATGCCATGTCCTCCTCCTGCAACATCATGCAAAGTGTGAGAGAAAATCTACTCTTGCTCTCCCAAGAATAAGCAAAGTAACAAAATATTTTTCCGCCTCCCCATACTTCCATCATAAACTAATGTGATTAAGATACAATGAATTATATGAGCATCACATTAGCATCATGCATCCAAAATTTATGCTTCCCAGTGATGCAAGTATCCTTCCATCTCTTCTCCATCCTCCAACTCTTAGGAAGAGTGTTTGCCAAGTGATGGCCAAACTCTTTCAAGAGTAACCAACGTAGCCAAGCCTCCTACTACCCGGTATCATAAATTTTCAAATAGCCTCCCAGTTCCTTTCTTATCAACAAAATCCACTCAATCCCTTGTGTATGCTTTCTCCTTCTCTTCATCTTGGTACTCCTACCATGAGGGTTACCATCCTCCCAAACCAAATCTCTGTGTTTGCACTTCATGGGATTTTGAAATGCAATCTTCTTGAGGATAAATGAGACCCTATCAAGACCCAAATAGGTGGTAGACAAAAACCTCCCATAATGATGTGTATGGCTCAAGGAATGTACAAAAAAATCATGAGAGATGTTATCCATCCTAAGATGTCCTCCATCTTCAATCTGCTCTTGTGAGAAAGGAAGGAAATCTCTGCACTTCATGGTGTGTTGAAGTGCACCTCCAATGAGATCTCTCCATGAAACCTCCCTCTCAAAAATAGTCTTCCAAAACCAATGAGGTCTTAGATCTGCTGAAAGTAGAATTTCCTCTATGAGCTTAGAGGAGCTCATTGAGAAAGTGTCATCTTGAAAGGAGGAAGGGTTTCTTACTCAAAGATGTCTACTGTCAATCTTCAAGTCTTCAAACCCCAACCTCAAGTGTGATGTACAATCCAACAATGGCTCATGAGAATGATGGGTTGATTCCTTATTTAATGTTTTCATGTTGCACAACACAGTGCAACCAAGCTTCTCTATAGTAGCAATGGGATTTGATCCTCGGTCATGCAAAAGTAAATCTCCACAATTATCAAAAGAAGTTGCTGCAACAATAGACTGTGGAAATATTTTCATACCTTTATGTGCATTTGGAACTCCTTTTAGGGCTGCAAGAGTTCCTTCCTCTAAAGTGTTGGCTGCTCCAACTATTGATGCATGTGGCTGCTCCTTCATGAATGTGATAACATTATCACAAGTCTCCTCAAGTGGTGGTGTGATCTTCCCTTCCTTTGCCCTCTCACCATCAAAGGTTTTGATAAACCCTTGGATGAACTCTGCAAAATTTTTCACCCTTGCATAGCTCAAGTGGCTGCTCCACCAATCATAGGCTTCACCCTCCAAGTGTAGCACTGAGATTTCAACAGCTTCTTTCCCTGCTACAGGATGTAGTAGGAAAAATGCCTCCAACTCTCTCACCCAAGTTCTTGCAGTAGATGACCCATCAAAGGTAGACAACATAAATATATTACCTCTGATTCCTCTTTTTCTACAGGGTCTCTTCTCTTCCTTTAGCTGGATGAAATGAGGAAAATCTAGAGTCTCCTTGAAGGCTCTAGGTTGAGATCTATACTAAATAAGGTAATCACTTAGAATTTGATAATACAAGAGTCTTCCATGCTTAATTTCTTCTTCTTGATGAGAATAGGAAGTGCATTGTCCTTCCTCTTCTTCTTCTTCAACCTTCTTGACCTCCTTGGAGAGGTTTTATTTGGTGAACACTGATGAGAGAAATCTCATCTTCTTCCACATTCTGATCTTCTTGGGCTTAGACTCACGGGCTGAGCCAAGAAAGTTGCTTTGATACCACTGTAATATCCCTTTTTAGGAATAGCTAACAGTCCATGGCTGGAAAATGATTTTTCTAGTAATGGTAGCTACAAGATTTGAAACCAGGACCTAGATCCCTTAGATCTATGCATCTAAGACCTGAATCCAAGAGGAGGCTCCAAATAAATCCTTCTAGAGTGGTTAAACATATCTCCCACTACTAGATGTCCTCAGAGAATTCCCAATGAATGGTCTGCAATAATGTAAGCACAAGAGCTAGAATGATAGCGTTATTATACAACAATGAGCATATGAAGATCTGAATAGCCAATGAATAATGTTATAGCAGCAAATATAGTACAATTTCTTGAGGAAACATCTACTCAAGAAAGGAAATGCAAGCCTCAACAAGACATGTACATGAAAATAGAAGAACACTTCTATTTTTGCATAAACCTAGGCTAAGAGGACGCAATTTATAGAAGGTACTACTCCATATTACATGATAACTAAAATATATGAGAAGATAAAGCTAGAATACATTAGGGGAGAAAAGCTCTAACCCTTAGAAGCAATAATACATCAATCCTTCAAAGGATTGGCTGAAATACACAAAATGGAAAAAATGTCGGAGTTGTTGAGTAGCAGCTACAACTCAAATATGGAACTGAATAGAGAAGGCTGAAGATGATGGGAAATCTGAAGTAGACCTCCTCCAATGGATCTTCAAAGTGGAAATCTGATCCTTACACTTGATATCTTACCCTCCAAACAACACTGCAAGTGCTCTATGAAAATAACGCAGTCTAAGAGGGTAATTGCACTGTAGGTGGAATAGACTGAGTTGGCCAAGTGCCAAGATCTGAAAATAAGCTCCAAAGCTTCCAAAATAATCCTCCAAAGGAAAGAAAGAATCTCCCTCTGAAAAAAAAGAGATGGAAGAGGTGTTGTGGTGTCTCCACTGCAACACCCTACAACACAGAATTATGCTGCTGCAGCAATAAAGTTGTCCTGGAGGAGGATGCTTTTGCCTTGAGCTAAGAGATGTGGAGAATGAATAACACACCTTCAAGAGGCCTCTCAAGAAGGTGAGGAAATCCTAAATAGGAACTCCCCTACAATTCTTGCTAAACAACAAAATAATGCACAATGTCTGAATAGACATGAAATGAATAATCAAAAGCATGAATAACAATGGTTGCCTTGCCCTCATTTTAAACATATTGTTGAGATTGCAACAAGATGATGAGCTTAGTGGGAAGAAGTCGCCTTCACTAAGTGGGCTCGCAGGCTATTTTTGGTGCAAAGTCTATTTTTAGACATGTCGATCATATTCTATGAGTTGCAGGATGCTATTTGTGGATGGTTGGTAAAGTTGGAAAAATAGATGGACTTCTATTTTTAGACATATTGGGCGGAATATATTTTTAGATTGCCAGTCTAAAAATAGATATGTCGAATATTATTAGCTCTTAATAATATTTGGACTATAAACATTATCTTATTCTCTTGGAGCACTTCAGTTAAGTGCACAGATGTGGCACAGGAGCTGACAGAAGGAATTATGCTATTCTTGAGGGTTAAGTGGAGCTATTTCATGGATACTTCAATTAGAACTCATGTGAGAGAGTTTGGTGGAGTTGATTGAGGAAGTTAATGGAGTTGTGTTCAGTTTAACTAAGATAAACATAGTTGAGCTAGTTGTATCTAGTCTAACTGATTGATACACTAGTGAGAGTGGTGTGAATTAATTATTAATTAATTCACTAATTATAAACTCATTAATCAACTAAAGAATACATCAATTAACTTCAATGCATGGACAGTTTCAGTGGAGACCAGTGAAGAGATAGGTGAAAGAGCAGTGTGACTATCAGTTGTGACTATATTGTTGCATGATTTGCAACAACCAGTGATTGGAGATGCCAATGAGGATTGCGCAGTACAAGCTAGGTGGTTCAAAGTTATTTATGAGCCATTCTTTAGCATTGATTGCGCAGTAGAGGCAGGCTATCAGGTGGCAGAGATTGGAGCATGTGTTTTGCTAGATCTAGCTTGATTAGTGTGTAGCAATTGGAGATTGTACTGAGAGCTTGTGAGGAGCTTTGTATGATGATTGTTACATGATATCTATGACATATAATATACAAATAGTTGGGGGTTTTCAGCTTTAAGTTTTCCCATAAAATACTGTGTTCATATGTGTGATTGTTTATGGTTTTAATGTGCACATGCGATTGTTTTTATTTCTGCAATTAATGATCAATGGTAGAAGAGATTCTGTATTGTGCATGAAGTTAAAATAGTGTGTGATCAGGAGAATCTCAGTGAATAATATATCAGTTATTCAAATTTATACACACATGAGAGCTCCCTCTCCATGGGCCCCACTCTATTAGTGTTTCCTCCTTCAAGGAATATTCCCTCTTCTATCTTTGCGCTGTCCCATGTAGTTCTTTTCACCTCATACCCTGTGAAGTTTTACTTGGTCAAACTTAACCAAGCCTCTTTGAAAATGTCTCCTTTCACATATGAGGGTGTGAAATCTAGTTCCAAGGCTGATCCCCTTTCATAATAGAGGGATTTTATCCATGTTTTTATTTTCATTGGGCCTCCTTACCCCATTATTCAACTTTTAAGTGAAATTATCAAAATCTAATGTTCCAATTTATTAAAGGAAAAATTTGGAACATTACATGCAGAAATCCTTGTGTTGCAGTATTTGGGGTTTTTGGTCATTTTCAGCTACACTAGTGTGGGAGGTATGTTTAACCCACCTTTGATTTGTTTAAGCTATATTCTTGGATTTAGGTTGTATATTGACTAATATACAAGATCCAAGGGTCCATTTCACTATTTTATTGCATATGTTGCTGGAAATGCGTTTTTAGTACATGCTTGCCGCGCTGTCCCAATTCTCGGATATTATACCTTCTGCGGGATCTAGCAGTACTATCACCTTTGTTCCTTAACTTTCAAATACCATGCTCCTATTTTTTAAGTTGATAATACCACCCATATCTATGACCCAGTCCAATCCTAGGAGCACTGGGTAAGGGTCCGCATCTTTTATAATCTAAATGACTTCAAAGTTATCCTGGACCTGAACTCTTGCGATATCTAGCACGATCTTCGACAATCTTACTAATGGGATGATCTTCTGCTGGTTGGCCATGCACAGCTGGATAGTGGACCACTCCAACTTAGGTTCCCCCATTTGTTGGCAGGTCTTTTTAGGGAGGACATTCGCATCCGATCCTAAGTGTAGAATAACTTGATCCATCTCATAATCATTGATTTGCGTAGTCAAACACATCTCCTGACTAGTGTGTCTCTTATGCTTATAAAATTTGTGTACATCCTTAACTTCCATAGCTGGGGTTGTTGCTTTTGCACAGCTATTTATCAAAGCTTGGAGGTTTTCTATGGCCTTTTAGTTGCATAACAGCTTCATACATTCCTGCAGGAATGGTTTGACCTCATCATCTTCTCTGAGGTTCGCAGGGGCTTGATGAGTAGGTGCTTCAGCTTTAGCAAAGTCTTGGTGAGCTGTGACAAATGTTTCTTTTTCTTTCTATAAGTCAAAACCTTCTTGTTTAACAGATGCTTTATGGATGAGAGTATTTTCCTCAGCTTTATTTGCGGCTCCTCTGGTGGCCATGCCACTACATGTTATAACATTAACACTTGGTCCTTCATCTTGAAGTTTCACCTTGACCCTTTGTACATTCTGCGTAGGTGTCTGCTGCCTTTCCTACATCTTAGCTATCAGAATTGGGCAATATTCAACCATGTGATCCAACTGTCTATAGTATATGCAAGATTGTCTCGCAAGGTTCTTGCAATCCCTCGCAAAGTGGCCTATTTCTCCATAGTTGTAGCAAATCAGTTGCCCTCTCCCCTTACCCGCGCTTCCACCTTGGCCCCCTCCCCTTCCTGGAGAACCACCTATGCCCGAGGGGGATCTTGGTGATGACAGATCCACCTATATCCTATATATTTTTCCTCGATCTATCATTAGATCGTACATTCGACAGTTCTGTTCGTCATGGCCTATAGATCTGTAGAACCTACGCTATTTTTGATTTATTTCTGAGACATATGTGGTAAGGCAGGGCCAGTGGTTGGTATCGTGCATCCCAACAACATGACGATCATCACACCAAAGCACTAGACTGGGTCTTGCAGCTTCCCTAGGTCGCAATGGACTGGGTCCCCCAGCCTTTATGTAGTTTGCTAACAGAGGATAGTTATCCTTGGTGTATCCATTCACCCTGCATTGTATGCACCATCTTTCAGGGCTAGCCTACGTTCCTTGCTCCTTCTGCAGATTCTGGATCTCTATATGCATTGCTTCTAGCTGGCCTTGTATATGCTGTACTCCTAATTGGGTATCATCTCCTAGAGGAACTTCTAGCTTCATTGCAATTTCCAAGGCCTTTTCCTGCGATTCAATCGCTTGATGTCCCATTAGCTTTCACAGGTGGGGCAGCAGCATAGCAATGAAAAAATCCGTGTGCTGCTTGTCATCATATAGAAATCCTCCTTCTCTAATTACCTTCTTTAACCATTGGTCAGCCTCCCATATGGATTCAGACAGTCCTTGCTTGAAATCCTTTAGATCGTTCACTATCTGTGAGTAGGACTTAGGATTTTTGAACTGTTGTTTCAAAGCATTCTTAATTTATTCAATGGTTGCATTTACATGCTGGTTGATGTACCCCATATACCAGTCCAAGGCCCTTCCTTCAAAGGCAAGGGATAGCTGCGCCCTTTTCACCACATCACTAGATACGTTCTATGCAGTCCATATCGATCCTTCGATGAACCAAAACTGATCCATATCCTCATCTCCTACAACATTGAAGGTGGGTAGCTTCATGTGCGAGGCCATATCGTCTTCCAGTGGTCGCGGAGGTGAATTATTACCCCTATGAGGGTTCGATGGTGGTGTAGACGGAGAGTTATGTGCAACACAATTTCTTACTGGACAGTAGACAGATCGATCCCATTCTTGATTGGTTCTATAGTATTTACCACTGCACATTGTACCCTCACTTTGATCGGAGCTCATTCACTCTGTATGACTACACATGATACTCTTTTCACACAATAAGATCTTAATAAGTAATGGCAGAGTTTTTAGAAGCTTACCCCAAAAACCCTTGAAGAATCTTCATTTCGCCTCAGAGTAGGACACAACTTCATCAATCGAAAATTATGTCACAAACCCTCCTATCACACTGTCCACCCAATGATCTACTGTGTGAGTGATGGTGTTATCAGTTTTTTTCTAACTGCTGAATAAGCTCTAGGGTCCACTGTGTGATCTGTTCATCCTTTCAACACTTTTGGAACTCTACGAGCCTTTCAAGCCACTCTTGAAGCTTGGTTGCAAATGTCACAAAGAAAATCTCGTAGATCTCTATGAAAACATACTTATTCTTCCACTCTTCCACTATCAACCTTGTGCTACAATTCTCTTTTATCGCAAATTGCAGAATTTGTTTTTCGAACCACTCATCAATTTATTTCTTCTCAGGTTTCCAATATTCTCTTGGCATTACCTGATCTCTCTCTCAAAATTCTCCCAGTCCTGGCAATGGAGCCATTCGTTGGCTCGAGGGGTCTTGACCCAGGTTTGAAGGTTAAGGTTTGCCAACAAACCTATACTATTTGCCCTTTCGGTAGTGACCTGCTTGTGCAGGCCAAAGTATCACTCGAAGCAGTATGGGAGGGTGCTAGAACTAGGTTTTTGCACCTTGAGAGAGAGTAGATAAGTCAAACAGGGCTGCGTTCCCAACTTATCAGCTTTGTATTTAACATATCTAGTTACATAATTATATCGCAGATCTCATATATACTAACTACCTTCACATCCACGTGCATAACACCGATCTACTAGTACAACAAATATAATCTCAGTAATTGACAGATCATAGATTCATCTGACAGGAACAAGGATATTCTCGCAGATATAGAACATATCTATTCACAGGTTCGCCAATCAGTTATAGTCCACAGTTACCAGAGTTATTATCATTCATAGATTAAATCAACACCTTCGCATCAAAAATATCACAAATAATATCATAAACACATAAACAATAGATCATAGGAATACTTCATATTATAATAAAGATAGATCCATAGAAACAACAGATAGCCAACCATAGATACAATAGTTTGCATCAATAGTAATACATAAACTCAGATAATGCAGAGATACTCTAACCAAATTCGCATATATTAGCATCCAAAACCCAATACAATCCAACACAGCCTGCACACACAGCCAACAAGGTAAGCACACAATAGGACTGAGGATTTCCGCACACACATCCAACAGGAGTCCTTACCCTAGCAACCCAAACATATCTAACAATTCTCAACTATCATCAATCTCTATTCTTTTTTACCTATGACTCAAAAAGGTTCATCTATTTATACCGATTTAGCCTATGTAGCCAGTGGTCCGTAAACCGTGGTTTACAGACTCTTGGTCTACCCTTGACTCGTTACAATGCATTAGGGGCCTTGACCCACCCCAAAACTCCTGCGTTAGACTAATAAAGACCAAAATATACAAAACTTATACAAAATCATAGCTTTTAGGGGACCATGTTCCAACAGGTGTATATGGGGAAATCACATTTCCTAAAACCCCTCTATCTGTATATTGTATAAATTCAAGACCATGAAACAATACAATGTTATTTCCCTTCCTCAGAAACATCTACACTCTGTTAGCTATCTCACTATGATTCTTTTTGAATCTAGCTTGCGATGTAAGCAAATTTAGTCCAATATTTAACCTTTTTCTTTCCTAGGTCTGCCCTGCCTTGCTTACACATTCTTGGGCTAGTTGATCCCCTATTAATTAGGAAAATCCCAAATAATGGTTGGGAAATGCATCATAGTCTTCCTCATGACTCTATAACTGACATGTACAATTTTCTAATTATACAACTGATAGTTATCATCCATTTAACCTTAGTCTCAACTGGGCCTTCCTTATAACTGACATGCAAAAACTATTTATAGTGAATTATCAGTTAAATGATTGATAACTACTTGTGAACTATATCAGATTTAATTCACTAGACATCTCACTAGCTCATCTCTTAGTTAGAACTGGTTCAACTGATTTTAAATCAATTTCTTGAGTTAACTAATTACAACTCACAAATAACTGTATTAGTGCCCCCTAAGACCATGGGATAATTCTACATGCCTCCTCTCTGGCCCTCAACTTGAATTTCCTAAGCTAACTAAGTCTTCTTGACTTAGTTAACTAATACAAGTTGTCATAAGATGAAATTACAATTTTTATTCAAATTTAATTAAGGGAAAAATTAAATCATAAGCCCCCTATGGTGCCATTTCTAGATTCCATTTTCAATGTTTCTTGTTGCCAATTTCAACACTCCCTATCAAAAAGTAAGGAATTCAATCTATCCTAATCTGATACCTTTGGAATGTTCTACATGCAACAATTCTCTAGTGATGGTTTCTCTTGCAAATCCTAAAATTGAAAAGCATCCAAAAAACTAAATTAGTATGATGAAACTGTCATCAGAGTCTCTCACTGTTACTAGTTACTGAACTTGTCTACTAAAAGCTTTGTGTTTTTGTTGACTCTACATCTATGCTCTCTGCACTACTACCAACTCTAATTTTTGCTTCAGTCGCTAAAATCTATCACTCTGATTTATATCTTTCTTACATCTGAATGCATCAATCTCTACTAATCCTTCCTGCTACTATGTACTATGGGACCCCCATAGCCAGGTCTAATCCATGAGATAATCCATCTCAATGGATCTTGCCCAAATTTCTTCACTTGAGATTATGTCTTCACATCACCCACCTATCACCTCGAGGTATGGATGAATGTGCTCCCTCTGCCCATATGGCTCAAAATTTCCCCCTCCTAGAGGTCTCTTCTTGAGTGGACACCTCCACTCGATCTACTCTCTGCTTCTATAATTGTGGTTGCTCCAAAACATTCTAAGACTACTTCTGAGGTTGCATGTTGAGAGGTAATTTATGCTCCCTCTCAACCACCAAGTCACTAACCTCTACTTTTCTCTTCAAAGCTTTGCATGCATCTTCAACCTCGAGAGAATACATGTTCTTGACTCATACACTAATCTGTTTCACTTATCCCATGGCGATGTGTCTAAGGAAAACCTTTCCTTTTATAAATATCGCATCATAAACATGGTCTTCCAATACTAATATGGAGACAAGATTCTTATTTGGTCATGGAACATACAAAACATCTGTCAGTTTGAGAGGGGAGCCAAAATCCCTCTAAAAAGTAACTATACCTATGCTAATCATGCTATACCTCCCATCATCTCCAAAATCTATGTTTTGTTGGAGATATTTCTCCTCCAAGTCACTAAAGAGATATCTATTCCTCTTCATATGGAATTAGGAACTATTGTCGAGATACCACATGAATCCCATTACAGTTTTGGCCATGCATGAAATGAGAGTAAAATCAAGCTCGAACCGTGCAGCTAGCGCTTCACTTGTTGCTACAACTGCAGCCTCTTTCTTGATTGCCTTCTATGGAAATTTCAAGGCATATTTCCCATGCTCGTGACAGTGAAAACACTTGATCTTGGAAAAGTCTCTCTTTCCCACTTTGCCTTGGGACTTCTTTCCCTTGTACTTCTTTCCTTTTTTGACCAATGGAATTTTTTTCCTTGTCGGAAGTCCCGTCTCTTTTGGTTTGCCTTATCTCTTATTGTAACATGTCAGACCATAGTTTCTCCTAGTCTAGTAGATTCTCCTGCCCATTCACAGAGTCCTGGTAGCTATGCAAGCTCTTGGGAAGGCCTAGAAGAGCTAGCCTCACAAAATCATCCTAGGAAACTATTATCCCAACACTTCCAAGCTCATCTCGACATTAACTGAAGTTGCTCAAATATTTTTGGATCATGTTGCCCTTGTCCATCTTAATATTTCTGAGCTTGTATTTTAGTGCTAGCTTCTTGTGGTCACTGCTATTTTAAAACAAATCTATCAAGGCCTTCCACATATCATATGTAGTCTCCTTACTATGGAGACTCGAGACAATATGATCTAGAACTCCCTCTAACAATATCCTTCCTTCCTTTGCTACATTCTTTTGACATGCATCAAGTTGTTGAGAATTTGCTTCTGTGGGCTGAGGAATATCAATCTATATGAAAGCCTTCAGTCCATTGTCCTCAATTATTGTGTCCTTATTGCCCTTACATGCTATGTAATTTGAATTTATCTCAAGGGAATATTCGAGTCTCAAGCCATTGAAATACATCTTGATCTATTGCTGGGTCTTGAAGAATAAATCCACAAATTCAATGTACTTGTTCAAAAAAAAATTTGTTCTTCTCTTCTATTGTGATCCTGGCAATTTGATACCATGTACAAAATCTAACAATGAGTTTTAGTTTGATATTATAATGTAATAAAAAAAAATACTAAATCTTTCTACAATTTGCAAAAACCAAATACGATCGCACAATCACATAACAAGTAAGAGAAAGAAATAATTAATCGCACAACACAAGATGTATCTAGGGAAAACACACTACCTAAAACCATGCTATCTATATATTGTATAAATTCAATACCATGAAATAATACAATGATATTTCCCTTCCTGAGAAACCTCTACACCTTGTTGATTGTCTCACTTTGATCCTACTCAAATCTAGCTTGCAAACTAAGCAAGTTTGGTCCAATATTTAACATTTTTCTTGCTTAGGCCTACCCTGACTTTATTATGCATTCCTAGGATAATTGAGCCCCTATTAATTAGGAAAATCCCAAATAATGATTTCACAATGCATCATAGGCTTCCTTATGACTCTATAACTAGCCTATACAATTTTATAATTATACAATTGATAGTTATCATCCATTTAACCTCTGTCTCAATTGGAGCCAATGTTAGAGTCAGCCTTTGCAGCCTTCCTCCAGTGATCAAACATGCTCTTTCAAAGTGATTTTAAAGTGTCAAGGTCAAATTTTGTCATTTCAAAGAGTCTTCAAGCAAAATTTGGTCACTAGGCATTAGGTCTAGGGTTTGCTTTCACTTCTTCCAAAGTTGTCCAAATGTCAGTCCATGTCACCATTCAGATGAGTGTACCATCATTCAGAGGGTTTTCATCATCATGTCAAGTTCCGTTGGGTCATTTTACACCTCGTTCATGCTTCAGTTGTGCCTTGGTAAGGTCCATTTCCCTCTCCTAGGGTTTTGGAGGTAATTTCTCTTGGATGGTCAAATCATCGAAAAACTTGTATCCTGATGTTCATACACCTTCCCCTATCATTAATTCACCTAATTAAACACTTCCCATCACTGAGATCCCCAAAATTCCTCATTTTTGCACAAACCCTAGTTTCTAGCCAAAACTTGGCAATTTCCTAGGCTAGGCCTGTGTTTTTCCCTTTTTGACCCCTTCCCCTCACTCAATCTCTGTGATTCCACTTTCCCCTTCTTCCTAACATCCCTCCCTACTTCCCAAAATTTCCCCAAGAATTTAGAAGCCCCCTATCCCCTTCATTTCGCTTCATTTCGACAAAATCCCTTGTTCCACACATCGGGATCGGTTTCACTCAAAAGATGTTTCAGAGAAATAAAATATGAAATTTGGGAAACTAAGAGAGGTTTTTTTTAAAAACATTCCTAGGAATAAAAACCTCTTTCACTTTTTACACAGGTATCATGGTTTTGAAGAAATGTCAAAAATACCGTTGCCTCAGGAGAATTGAATGCACCTCTGAAGTGACCTTGGGAAAATCAATTTTTCTCCTAGCATGTTTGGCCAAATGACTTGCTTGATGAGTCAAATGATAACTAGACAGAAATACCTTTCCAATGAGCTATCATGAGCTCAATTTTGAGTTGAGGAAGACCTTCAAAAGTTGACTGCAACAGCACTCTGCCTTGAGGCAGCCTCATTCTGATCATTTTTACTAGTGTTGGGAGATTTGATTTTTGACAGGGTAAATGAAATCCAAATTTCCTAATTCCACTTGTGTTGGAAATTAGACTCCAATATCTTTCCAACGAGCTATCACACGCCCGATTTGGACATCGGGACGGCCTCCAAACACTTCCTGCAAAATGCACTATGTGGCAAGGGGCTCGAGCGACCCACCTGGGGCCCGAACGACCCACCTGGGCAGAGCGACCCACGCAGAGGCTGCGCGACCCACGCAGACACAGGGTTTCGAGATTCATTCTGAGCGCCCAGCCTTGCTTGGAATCGATGCAACTGGCCTTCAAACAGGTTTTTATCAATTGATTGATGTTTTTGAATGCGGTAACGTAAATTTGATAGTTTGACGCTTGAATATGATTCAAGCCCCACAGTCACTTGTATGTCGTTTTTCGGCAGTTTCTAAAATGTATGGATGGTTTTATGAGTGTTTTCTCCACCTTATATCATTGATATATCCACCTTGGCACGTATGTTCAAAGCCCATTGTCTTCACACCTATTATACCACCGTGGTCATCATTATTGTTTTACCACTGTCATGGCTTGTGTTTCATGGTGATCTTGGTCATATTGTGTCTCACTGCCCAATGATAAACATGTTCTTATACTCATTGTTCACTGCCCATTGAAAAACATAGTCTTATGATTCATTTTTCCCTTTGACAAAGTTTATCCAATATTCTAAAGGCTGCCTGCTACCATTTGCCAAATTTCACTTGCAATTAAAACAGAGACTGTGCTTCTATCTCAATCCACCTAAAACAGAGCTATTATCATTATTTGTTTCTTTATGGTGCTTTGACAGTGGGGGATATTTGTTGGGTGTTTGAAACATACATTATAACTTTGCTTTCACTGCATTTATATCAGTATACATAGTGCCATTATCTTGTTCCAGGCCATGTCAGAGACAGAGTCAGAGTATGAGCAGGAGTCGGACAGTGACTCAATCGTTGAGGTTGATGTACTGAGATGGAGCATAGCAGTGCGCCAGTAGTGGTAGCATATCAGAGAGGCCACAGAGCTTTGTTTGCAGCATCCCGACGAGTACTATCTTCACCCGGGGTGGAAGGGGTCTCGTTGACTTCATCAGCAACGCGAGTACTATCTCCACATGGCGTGGAAGGGGTCTCGCCTTCTTCATTAGCGCAGGTACATTCACAGGATAATGATGGAGACAAAGACACCAAGGTCCCATTTTTCATTTTCAACAGGTTGAACATACACCTTGCTACATCATGACTGACAACAACACATCATACAACCGAGACAGTGTTTTCATCACAGGAACTGCATGCACCAGGAGAGCACTAAAATGGCGGAAAAGGCCTGATCCACTCCAGATTTTGGCCGAGGCTTCATTGACTGAGCAATATACATGATGGAGGGTCTTCGCTCCGAATTTGAGCAAATTCGGAGAAAATTTTGTCATTTTGAAATTTTTTGGTCTAAAAACAGGGTTTTCAGTTACGTGGGTCGCGCGCTCATGCGCTCACTTTTTTTTGGGACACTTGCTGGAGGAAATTTTTACATTTTTGGATTTTTCATGGTTAATTGTGCATCCTCTGAAGTCAACTTAGCATTTCATCGAAATCTGGATGGTCAAAAAGCTCAAAAACACCATGAAAACCACCTTGCTGCCACCTTTTGCACCAGCAGGGAGTACCTCTGGGAGAATGAGGTTTTGGAGGGTCAAATAAACTCCAAATTCAGAAATTCCACTTGGGTTGGAAAGTAGACATCCAGGGCTTTCCAACGAGCTATCATGAGCTCAATTTGGATGTCGGGAGCTACCTCAAAATCAGCCTGCAACATGAGCGACCCACGCAGTTCAGGAGCGACCCACCTAGAATTTTTCCTAAATTTTCAGCTGCCAGCTCAGTATTTCGCCTATTATGGACCAGTTTTGCTTGTGGATAGAATTTTTGGGTTTTTATGATGTAAATTCATGTTTGGCATGTAACTTTGGCTTGTTTTTATCTCTTCTAGAAGATTCACTCTCAAATGAGTAAAAAATCATGTAATGGATCAGTTTCCACTTTTTTAGAGGCAAGTTGTTAGCTGCCTAGATTGTAGTTCCATGATTAGAATTGGTTGAAACTGATCCCTGAAGAGGGAATTCGACCCCTAGAGGTGGGGAAAGGTGTTAGAGTGATCTATATATTGTAATTTCTCAATCATTTTCAGAGGTTGGAGAGTTGGACTCTTGGGATACTTTTGATATCATTGTACATATTTTTCATATTTTGGCTAAGGAAAGATCAGGGGTTTTGCGGCACTTGTTGGGATCCTTGTGGTTTTCTGTTCTTGATGGTGTTTCTTCTTTGTTTACTGTAAGTTTCTTCATGTTTAATGTATACCATCCTTTCATATGCTTCTGAACTAAATTGAATGAGTGAAATAAAGTTGAATCCATTGTTTACAGTGCTCGGCTTTTGAATTCAGTTAGTTCTATATGTTTTCAACTGTTTGGAGAGGATCCAAGTTATTTTTTGCCCTCTTCAGCTCCTCGTCGGTCTAATCTATCCATATATCCAATCAAAAGCATGAAGACATTCACCTACCTCGCCCCAACTTGAAATCTGCAAAGGTCTGACCTTATCCCCGGACCCAAAATATGTTTTCCCATTTCTCCAGCGAAAAACCAAAAACCAAAAAATCAAACATACCTATCTCTTTACTAGCCTAAAATCAGTTCCTATTGTAAGTCATCTCGCATCCTATTGCTCATTTTCTCGAGATTGACGGAGAGAGCCCTCTCCTGTCCTCGTAGGGCTAGCTACGAGGCTGAGCGTGGTTTGATGTAGCCTTGAGTTTTACTTCATTTCAGCTTGAGGTAGATTTGAGTGCTAACATAGTGGCGACCATACTGGGGAGAAACTCAAAACGTTTGCTTGTTATAGACGGAGTCTGAAGTCACGCCAGGTAGCCTTCGAAACGCTGTTGCTATGCATCAGCGAAGTAGATAAACGCTGCTTCAGTCGATCTCCGGTTTATCTTGTGAATGTGTCTCTTGATTTGCGAATTGCCCCAGTACGTGTATCAAGTTCAGATCTGATGGTTGATGGTGGACAACGATCAGACATAAGAAGGCTGAAATCATTCACCTGGTGACTCCAATTCAAAGTCTGGAGGACTGACTCTTTCTATGAGAAAATGGAAGGATCTTACACAAAGTTCAGGTATCTAAAGTGGAATGGTATTCAGGATCTAATCTGCTTTCTCGTAAATTACTTCTTTGCTGGTCTTGAAGCTATCCTAAAAGTTTTTCAAAGTTTGTTGTATGAGAAAGGTCATCAAAATCTTCACTCGACCTATTCAAAGAGTGTAAATACTGAGTTTCCCTTTGATCCTGGCCTCCTTACTTTTCCCACATCTTATGATGACTCTCTACAGAGTGATGAGCAAGAAAATCAAGCTGATCCCACAACACTTGTACATGCCCCTACACCTTGTAAAATTCCAGATCGGTACAAACCTCTTGTTTTACCTTCTGTTCTTCATGCTTTTCCTGCAAATTATGACCTATATCTACCGAGATTTAATGGTGAATGTAACAATGTCAACGCTGAGCAACATGTGCAGAATGTTGAGACTTTTCTAGATCTTTTTGAAGTTGATGATGAAGATGTTAGTATCAGACTTTTTTCTCTTTCTTTGCAAGGCCAAGTGAAGAGTTGGTTCAAAGCCCTGCCTGATGCGAGCATCACAGATTTCCAGCAGTTGGTCAGAGTTTTCCTTGACAGGTGGATGATCGGACAGAACTTTTTGTTGATTATAGAGGAGTATAACCAGTTGAAAAGAATGCCAGGTGAGACAGTACAACAATTTTCTGCGAGATTTAACCAAGTTTATTATTCGATGCCAGTTGATATAAGACCTTCTCCTAGATCTGCTCTCTTGCACTACCCGGGTGCCTTTGATCCGGAAATGGAGTTTCAGCTGAGAGAAAAGAATATTGCAACACTTCACGAGATGTAGAACAAGGCAGTGAATGTAGAGGCTCATTTGCTGATCTTGAGGGCAAGGTTGAAGGAAGAAGAAAAGAAGAATGTTTCAGAGCAGCTGACACTTTCAGAGGAAAATCTTGATCTTTTCGTAAACACAGTAGAAGAGATGGTGCGGAAAATGGCTGCAAAAAATGAAAATGACATTCAAGAACAAGTTGCTGACCCAAAACATTTTGTTTCTGATCCCAGTAGTCATAGTGATTGTTTTGTAGATCAGTGTGAAGAAGAGAGAGCTGTTGATATGATGTGTATGTTTGATGATGAATTGCCTCAGTTTGATCAGTATGATGATGATTATGTTCTCCAAAAAGAATCTAATCTTGCAGACAAATCAGCAGCTAGCTTGTGCGAGGAGGAAGTTCACTTTCGGCAGCTCGAGTACAGTGATCAACCGATGCATATCAGCTATGGCAATGATGAGGAAAGTGCAGAAAATTTTGATGTAAGTGAAGGATCTTTGCCTTTGTGTTTTGATTCGTTTCAGTTCATTAGAGATAACTTTCATGCAATCAGAAATCAAACGTCAACAAGTCTTGATCTGGATCGTCTTGAGGGCAACGAAAACTTCTCATATTCAGATTTTCAGCTCCCAAAAGTCATTGATTGTCAAGTTGCAGCTGAAGATTTGGAAGTGGGCACACATGATTTAATGATTCGAGGTGACTCCGTACCACTTTGTTTTGAATCATTTCAGTTTTTGAGAGAAAAATTGCATGGTAAATCTTCAAATGAGCAGCTTGTAACATCAGATTTGCAGCCATCCAATGCAATTGAAGATCAGATTACAGATGAAGTTGTGGAAGATGAAATACATAATTTGATGATGCAGGAAGATTCTATACCCTTTTTTTTTGAAGCATTTCAGTTTATAAGGCAGCATCTTCATAATATATCTCAAGGAAAAGATGAACAGCCAGAAGGAGGTCATACAGTTTCAATGGATACATTACAGCACTCTTCTCAAGTTTTTGATGATCCCATTGCTCGTGTGTTAGATGATGTTTGTTATAAAAATTCTGCTTCATTAGCTAACCATGTGCCCGAAAAGAATCTTGATGATAATCTTGTTCAAAGGTCACCTTCATTGTCTTGTTTAACAGATTGTTCATTGCATAGCACATGTCAAGATTTCCATTCATATGAGGAGATTGATAAAGGAGGCTTTTGTTCAGTCTGGAATCAGCAACAGAGTTTCATTTTTCATAAATTTCAGGATCCTTTTGACAGCTTGCTGCAATCACCAAAGAAAAGCACCGCAGATGTGAGGAAAAGTTTAAGATCAAGGTATGGAGATTATCTGGACCAGAGCTATGTTTATGAAGATCCATTCGCAGTATTCTTGATGTCTTCCAGTCAATTTATGCTTTGCAAGTTTATCAACAGTCCACTTGGTTCAAAGTTTCCATGGGAGTTGCCTTTCGATTCTTTCCTTTTCCTGTGCATCAGTAAGCATGTGGGAAGAAATCAAACAGCCGGCAGCATGCTTGCATGGTTGCATTGGCTGTTCCATTACAGTTGATCGGGTGGTGAAAAGCACAATTAGAGTAGGTTGTATTGAATAAGCTCTACTTTGAGCATCTTTTCCAGTTTGTCGGTTGTGTTTAAGTATCGAGTCAGTTTTTAGTTGAGTGAGAGTCAATTTGTGTCGTCAAGTCATTAGTTTTCAGTCATGCATTTCAGTTTGAGTTTTTGATTCCATGGCCCAATGGATAAGGCACTGGTCTGCTCTCCCAAAGATCTGTCGTTCTTGGCACCTCCAAGGAGCTACCATCCCCATTGGAGCCAATGTTAGAGTCAGCCTTTGCAGCCTTCCTCCAGTGATCAAACATGCTCTTTCAAAGTTATTTTAAAGTGTCAAGGTCAAATTTTGTCATTTCAAAGAGTCTTCAAGCAAAATTTGATCACTAGGCATTAGGTCTAGGGTTTGCTTTCACTTCTTCCAAAGTTGTCCAAATGTCAGTCCATGTCACCATTCAGCTGAGTGTACCATCATTCAGAGGGTTTTCATCATCATGTCAGGTTCCAAAGAGTCATTTTACATCTCGTTCATGCTTCAGTTGTGCCTAGGTAAGGTCCATTTCCCTCTCCTAGGGTTTTGGAGGTAATTTCTCTTGGATGGTCAAATCATCAAAAAACTTGTATCCTGATGTTCATACACCTTCCCCTATCATTAATTCACCTAATTAAACACTTCCCATCACTGAGATCCCCCAAATTCCTCATTTTTGCACAAACCCTAGTTTCTAGCCACAACTTGGCAATTTTCTAGGCTAGGCCTGTGTTTTGCCCTTTTGGACCCCTTCCCCTCGCTCAATCTCTGTGATTCCACTTTCCCCTACTTCCTAACATCCCTCCCTACTTCCAAAAATTTCCCCAAGAATTTAGAAGCCCTTTATCCTCTTCATTTCGCTTCATTTCGACAAAATCCCTTGTTTCACACATCGGGATCAGTTTCACTCAAAAGATGTTTCAGAGAAATAAAAGATGAAATTTGGGAAAATGAGAGAGGTTTTTGTCCAAAACATGCCAAGGAAGAAAAACCTCTTTCACTTTTTACACAGGTATCATGGTTTTAGAGAAATGTCAAAAATACCGTTGCCTCAGGAGAATTGAATGCACCTCTGAAGTGACCTTGGGAAAATCAAGTTTTCTCCTAGCATGTTTGGCCAACTGACTTTCTTGATGAGTCAAATGATAACTAGACAGAAAGACCTTTCCAATGAGCTATCATGAGCTCAATTTGGAGTTGAGGAAGACCTTCAAAAGTTGACTGCAACAGCACTCTGCCTTGAGGCAGCCTCATTCTGATCATTTTTACTAGTGTTGGGAGATTTGATTTTTGACAGGGTAAATGAAATCCAAATTGCCTAATTCCACTTGTGTTGGAAAGTAGACTCCAATAGCTTTCCAACGAGCTATCACACGCCCGATTTGGACACCGGGAAGGCCTCCAAAAGCTTCCTGCAAGAGAAACGCGACCCACCTAGGGCCCGAGCGACCCACCTGGGCAGAGCGACCCACGCAGGTCAGTTCAGCAGTGTAAATTTGCAAGGGGCGCGACCCACCTGGGCTGAGCGACCCACGCAGAGGCTGCGCGACCCACGCAGACACAGGGTTTCGAAATTCATTCTGAGCGCCCAGCCTTGCTTGGAATCGATGCAACTGGCTTTCAAACAGGTTTCTATCATTGCTTGATGTTTTTTTAAATGCGCTGGTGGCATCATTGATGGTTTCAAACGCTTCAAATGGAGGATTCAAACCCCACAGTCATGGCAATATCGTTTTCAGGGTTTTAAAATGTATGGATGGTTTTATGAGTGTTTTCTCCACCTTATATCATTGATATATCCACCTTGGCACGTATGTTCAAAGCCCATTGTCTTCACACCTATTATACCACCGTGGTCATCATTATTGTTTTACCACTGTCATGGCTTGTGTTTCATGGTGATCTTGGTCATATTGTGTCTCACTGCCCAATGATAAACATGTTCTTATACTCATTGTTCACTGCCCATTGAAAAACATAGTCTTATGATTCATTTTTCCCTTTGACAAAGTTTATCCAATATTCTAAAGGCTGCCTGCTACCATTTGCCAAATTTCACTTGCAATTAAAACAGAGACTGTGCTTCTATCTCAATCCACCTAAAACAGAGCTATTATCATTATTTGTTTCTTTATGGTGCTTTGACAGTGGGGGATATTTGTTGGGTGTTTGAAACATACATTATAACTCTGTTTTCACTGCATCTATATCAGTATACATAGTGCCAATATCTTGTTCCAGGCCATGTCAGAGACAGAGTCAGTGTAGGAGCAGGAGTCGAACAGTGACTCAGTCGTTGAGGTTGATGCACTGAGATGGAGCATAGCAGTGCACCAGTAGTGGTAACATATCAGAGAAGCCACAGAGCTTTGTTTCAACATCACGACGAGTACTATCTTCACCCGGGGTGGAAGGGGTCTCGTTGACTTCATCAGCAACGCGAGTACTATCTCCACATGGCGTGGAAGGGGTCTCGCCTTCTTCATCATCGCAGGTACATTCACAGGATAATGATGGAGACAAAGACACCAAGGTCCCATTTTTCATTTTCAACAGGTTGAACATACACATTGCTACATCATGACTGACAACAACACATCATACAACCGAGACAGTGTTTTCATCACAGGAACTGCATGCACCAGGAAAGCACTAAAATGGCGGAAAAGGCCTAATCCACTTCGGATTTTGGCCGAGGCTTCATTGAATGGGCAGGACACATGATGGAGGACCTCCGCTCCGAATTTGGGCAAATTCGGAGAAAATTTTGTCATTTTCAAATTTTTGGTCTAAAAAACAGGTTTTGCAGTTACGTGGGTCGCGCGCTCATGCGCTCATTTTTTTTTGGGACACTTGCTGGAGGAGATTTTTACATTTCTGGATTTTTCATGGTTAATTATGCTTCCTCTGAAGTCAACTTAGCATTTCATCAAAATCTGGATGGTCAGAAAGCTCAAAAACACCATGAAAATCACCTTGCTGCCACCTTTTGCACCAGCAGGGAGTACCTCTGGGAGAATGAGGTTTTGGAGGGTCAAATCAACTCCAAATTCAGAAATTCCACTTGGGTTGGAAAGTAGACATCCAGGGATTTCCAACGAGCTATCATGAGCTCAATTTGGATGCCGGGAAGTACCTCAAATTCAGCCTGGAACATGAGCGACCCACACAGTTCAGGAGCGACCCACCTAGAATGTTTCCTAAATTTTCAGCTGCCAGCTCAGTATTTCGCCTATTATGGACCAGTTTTGCTTGTGGATAGAATTTTTGGGTTTTTATGATGTAAATTCATGTTTGGCATGTAACTTTGGCTTGTTTTTATCTCTTCTAGAAGATTCACTCTCAAATGAGTAAAAAATCATGTAATGGATCAGTTTCCACTCTTTTAGAGGCAAGTTGTTAGCTGCTTAGATTGTAGTTCCATGATTAGAATTGGTTGAAACTGATCCCTGAAGAGGGAATTCGACCCCTAGAGGTGGGGAAAGGTGTTAGAGTGATCTATATATTGTAATTTCTCAATCATTTTCAGAGGTTGGAGAGGTTGGACTCTTGGGATACTTTTGATACTATTGTACATACTTTTCATATTTTGGCTAAGGAAAGATCGGGGGTTTTGCGGCACTTGTTGGGATCCTTGTGGTGTTCTGTTCTTGATGGTGTTTCTTCTTTGTTTACTGTAAGTTTCTTCATGTTTAATGTATGCCATCCTTTCATTATGCTTCTGAACTAAATTGAATGAGTGAATAAGGTTGAATCCATTGTTTATAGTGCTTGGCCTTTGAATTCAGTTAGTTCTATATGTTTTCAGCTGTTTGGAGAGGATCCAAGTTCTTCTTTGCCCTCTTCAGCTCCTCGTCGGTCTAATCTATCCATAAATCCAATTTAAAGCATCAAGATCATCACCTATCTCGCCCCAGCTTGAACTCTGCAAAGGTCTGACCTTATCCCCGGACCCAAAACTTGTTTTCCCATTACTCCAGCGAAAACCCAAAAAACCAAAAATCAAACACACCTATCTCTTTACTAGCCTAAAATCAGTTCTTATTGTAAGTCATCTCGCATTTTATTGCTTATTTTCTCGAGATTGACGGAGAGAGCCCTCTCCCGTCCTCGTAGGGCTAGCTACGAGGCTGAGCGTGGTTTGATGTAGCCTTGAGTTTTACGTCATTTCAGCCTGAGGTAGATTTGAGTGCTAACATAGTGGCGACCATACTGGGGAGAAACTCAAAACGTTTGCTTGTTATAGACGGAGTCTGAAGTCACGCTGTAAGCCGAAACGCTGCTATGCATCGCCGAAGTAGATAAACGCTGCTTCAGTCGATCTCCGGTCTAGCTTGTAATCGTAACACTTAACTTATAAATTTCCCCAGTACATGTATCGAGTTCAGATCTGATGGTTGATGGTGGACAACGATCAGACATAAGAAGGCTGAAATCATTCAGCTGGTGACTCCAATTCAAAGTCTAGAGGACTGACTCTTTCTCTGAGAAAATGGAAGGAACATAGTGGCGACCATACTGGGGAAGAAAATGGTTTGCTTGTTATTGTCATTTGCTATAGACGGAGTCTGAAGTCACGCCAGGTAGCCTTCGAACTGCACATTGCTCTGCGAGTGCATAGTAGATAAAAGCTGCTTCAGTCGATCTCCGGTTTAGCTTGTGAATGTGTCCCTTGATTTGAAAATTGCCCCAGTACGTGTATCAAGTTCAGATCTGATGGTTGATGGTGGACAACGATCAGACATAAGAAGGCTGAAATCATTCACCTGGTGACTCCAATTCAAAGTCTGGAGGACTGACTCTTTCTCTGAGAAAATGGAAGGATCTTACACAAAGTTCAGGTATCTAAAGTGGAATGGTATTCAGGATCTAATCTGCTTTCTCGTAAATTACTTCTTTGCTGGTCTTGAAGCTATCCTGAAAGTTTTTCAAAGTTTGTTGTATGAGAAAGGACATCAAAATCTTCACTCGACCTCTTCAAAGAGTGTAAATACTGAGTTTCCCTTTGATCCTGGCCTCCTTACTTTTCCCACATCTTATGATGACTCTCTACAGAGTGATGAGCAAGAAAATCAAGCTGATCCCACAGCACTTGTACATGCCCCTACACCTTGTAAAATTCCAGATCGGTATAAACCTCTTGTTTTGCCTTCTGTTCTTCATACTTTTCCTGCAAATTATGACCTATATCTACCAAGATTTGATGGTGAATGTAACAATGTCAATGCTGAGCAACATGTGAAGAATGTTGAGACTTTTCTAGATCTTTTTGAAGTTGATGATGAAGATGTTAGTATTAGGCTTTTTGCTCTTTCTTTGAAAGGCCAAGTGAAGAGTTGGTTCAAAGCCCTGCCTGATGCGAGCATCACAGATTTTCAGCAGTTTGTCAAAGTTTTCCTTGACAGGTGGATGATCGGGCAGAACTTTTTGTTGATTATAGAGGAGTATAACCAGTTGAAAAGAATGCCAGGTGAGACAGTACAACAATTTTCTGCTAGATTTAACCAAGTTTATTATTCGATGCCAGTTGATATAAGACCTTCTCCTAGATCTGCTCTCTTGCACTACCCGGGTGCCTTTGATCGGGAAATGGAGTTTCAGCTGAGAGAAAAGAATATTGCAACACTTCACGAGATGCAGAACAAGGCAGTGAATGTAGAGGCTCATTTGCTGATCTTGAGGGCAAGGTTGGAGGAAGAAGAAAAGAAGAATTTTTCAGAGCAGCTGACACTTTCAGAGGAAAATCTTGATCTTTTCGTAAACACAGTAGAAGAGATGGTGCGGAAAATGACTGCAAAAAATGAAAATGACATTCAAGAACAAGTTGCTGACCTAAAACATTTTGTTTCTGATCCCAGTAGTCATAGTGATTGTTTTGTAGATCAGTGTGAAGAAGAGAGAGCTGTTGATATGATGTGTATGTTTGATGATGAATTGCCTCAGTTTGATCAGTATGATGATGATTATGTTCTCCAAAAAGAATCTAATCTTGCAGACAAATCAGCGGCTAGCTTGTGCGAGGAGGAAGTTCACTTTCAGAAGCTCGAGTACAGTGATCAACCGATGCATATCAGCTATGGCAATGATGAGGAAAGTGCAGAAAGTTTTGATGTAAGTGAAGGATCTTTGCCTTTGTGTTTTGATTCGTTTCAGTTCATTAGAGATAACTTCCATGCAATCAGAAATCAAACGTCAACAAGTCTTGATCTGGATCGTCTTGAGGACAACGAAAACTTCTCATATTCAGATTTGCAGCCCCCAAAAGTCATTGATTGTCAAGTTGCAGCTGAAGATTTGGAAGTGGGCACACATGATTTAATGATTCAAGGTGACTCCGTACCTTTATGTTTTGAATCATTTCAGTTTTTGAGAGAAAAATTGCATGGTAAATCTTCAAATGAGCAGCTTGTAACATCAGATTTGCAGCCATCCAATGCAATTGAAGATCAGATTACAGATGAAGTTGTGGAAGATGAAATACATAATTTGATGATGCAGGAAGATTCTATACCCTTTTGTTTTGAAGCATTTCAGTTTATAAGGCAGAATCTTCATAATATATCTCAAGGAAAGGATGAACAGCCAGAAGGAGGTCATACAGTTTCAATGGATACATTACAGCACTCTTCTCAAGTTTTTGATGATCCCATTGCTCGTGTGTTGGATGATGTTTGTTATAAAAATTCTGCTCCATTAGCTAACCATGTGCCCGAAAAGAGTGTTGATGATAATCTTATTCAAAGATCACCTTCATTGTCTTGTTTAACAGATTGTTCATTGCATAGCACATGTCAAGATTTCCATACATATGAGGAGATTGATGAAGGAGACTTTTGTTCAGTTTGGAATCAGCAGCAAAGTTTGATTTTTCATGAATTTCAGGATCCTTTTGGCAGCTTGCTGCAATCACCAAAGAAAGACAGTATAGAGGTGAGAAAATTTTTAAGATTTGGAGATTATCTGGATCAGAGTAGTGATGTGTTAATGGAAATCAGTAGCTATGTGTATGAAGATCCATTCGCAGTATTCTTGCAGTCATCCAGTCGATTTGTGCTTTACAAGTTTATCAGCAGTCCACTTGGTTCAAAATTTCCATGGGAGTTGCCTTTCAGTAGTTATTTCTCATTGTTCATAAGCAAGCATGTGAGAAGAAATCAAACAGCAGTCGGCATGGTTGCATGGTTGCATTGGCTGTTCCATTACAGTTGATCAGGTGGTGTAAAGTACAATTAGAGTAGGTTGTATTGAATAAGCTCTACTTTGAGCATCTTTTTCAGTTTGTCAGTTGTGTTTAAGTATCGAGTTATTTTTTAGTTGAGTGAGATTCAATTTGTGTCATCAAGTCATCAGTTTTCAGTCATGCATTTCAGTTTGAGTTTTTGATTCCATGGCCCAATGGATGGAAGCACTGGTCTGCTCTCCCAAAGTTCTACGGTTCTTGGCACCTCCACGGAGATGGAGCTACCATCCCCATTGGAGCCAATGTTAGAGTCAGCTTTTTCAGCCTTCCTCCAGTGATCAAACATGCTCTTTCAAAGTGATTTTAAAGTGTCAAAGTCAAATTTTGTCATTTCAAAGAGTCTTCAAGCAAAATTTGATCACTAGGCATTAGGTCTAGGGTTGGTTTTCACTCTTTTAAAATTTGTCCAAATGTCAGTCCATGTCACCATTCAGCTGAGTGTACCATCATTCAAAGGGTTTTCATCATCTTTTCAAGCTCCATCGAGTCATTTTACACCTTGTTCATGCTTCAGTTGTGCCTAGGTAAGGTCCATTTCCCTCTCCTAGGGTTTTGGAGGTAATTTCTCTTGATGGTCAAATCATCGAAAAACTTGTATCCTGATGTTCATACACCTTCCCCTATCATTAATTCACCTAATTAAACACTTCCCATCACTGAGATCCCCCAAATTCCTCATTTTTGCACAAACCCTAGTTTCTAGCCAAAACTTGGCAATTTTCTAGGCTAGGCCTGTGTTTTTCCCTTTTGGACCCCTTCCCCTCACTCAATCTCTGTGATTCCACTTCCCCCTGCTTCCTAACATCCCTCCCTACTTCAAAAAATTTCCCCAAGGATTTAGAAGCCCCTCACCTCCTTCGTTTCGCTTCATTTCGACAAAATTCCTTGTTTCACACATCGGGATCGGTTTCACTCAAAAGATTTTTCAGAGCAATCAAAGATGAATTTTGGATAACTGAGAGAGGTTTTTGTCCACAACATCCCAAGAAAGAAAAACCTCTTTCAATTTTTACACAGGTGTCATGGTTTTAGAGAAATATCAAAAATACCGTTGCCTCAGGAGAATTGAATGCACCTATGAAGTGACCTTGGGAAAATCAAGTTTTCTCCTAGAATGTTTGGCCAAATGACTTGCTTGATGAGTCAAATGATAACTAGAGAGAAATAAATTTCCAATGAGCTATCATGAGCTCAATTTGGAGTTGAGGAAGACCTTGAAAAGTTGATTGCAACAGCGCTCTGCCTTGAGGCAGCCTCATTCTGCTCATTTTGACTAGTGTTGGGAGATCTGATTTTTGATAGGGTAAATGGAATCCAAATTGCATAATTCCACTTGTGTTGGAAAGTAGACTCCAATATCTTTCCAACGAGCTATCACACGCCCGATTTGGACACCGGGAAGGCCTCCAAACGCTTTCTGTAACATGCACTATGTGGCAGGAGCGACCCACTTGAGGGGAGCGACCCACCTGGGCGCCGAGCGACCCATGCAGAAGGTGAGCGACCCATGCAGAAGGTGAGCGACCCACGTAGAGGCTGCGCGACCCACGCAGACACAGGGTTTCAAAATTCATTCTGAGCGCCCAGCCTTGCTTGGAATCGATGCAACTGGCCTTCGAACAGGTTTCTATCAATTGCTTGATGTTTTTGAATGCATTGGTGGCATCATTGGTGGTTTCAAACGTTTCAAACGGAGGATTTAAACCCCACAGTCATAGCATGATTGTTTTCAGGGTTTTAAAATGAAAATGGGTGGTTGTATGAGTTTTTCTTCTATCTTATATCAGTGACACATCCAGCCTTGCCATATATTATCAAAACCATGTTTTTCTCATGCCCATTATACCATTGTGGTCGTTACTATTACTAATACCATGTTCAAAACTTTTGTTCCATGGTGATTATGATTAATTGTGTCTCACTGCCCAAAGATAAAAACATTTTCATAACTCTGTTTCAAACTGCCCATTTGACACCTTTGTTGTTATTACTCATAGACAAAAACATTCATATGATGCCATGCTCCCTTTGACTAGACTTGTTCAATATTTGGAAGGTTGCCTGCTCTCTTTTGGTCAAAATTTCACTTGCATTCAAAACAGAGATTGTGCCTTTTCCAATCCATTTAAAGCTGAGATTTTATCCATGGTTTGTTTCCTTATGGTGTTTTGACGGTGGGAATACTTGTTGGATGTTGAAACACACATCATAACCTTGTTTGCACTGCTTTCATATCAGTATACATAGTGCCAATAGCTTGTTCAAAGCCATGTCAGGGACAGAGTCAGAGTATGAGCAGGAGTCGGACAGTGACTCAATCGTTGAGGTTGATGTACTGAGATGGAGCATAGCAGTGCGCCAGTAGTGGTAGCATATCAGAGAGGCCACAGAGCTTTGTTTGCAGCATCACGATGAGTACTATCTCCACATGGGGTGGAAGGGGTCTCGTTGACTTCATCAGCAACGCGAGTACTATCTCCACATGGCGTGGAAGGGGTCTCGCCTTCTTCATCAGCGTAGGTACATTCACAGGATCACGATGGAGACAAAGACACCAAGGTCCCATTTCTCATTTTCAACAGGTTGAACATACACATTGCTACATCATGACTGACAACAACACATCATACAACCGAGACAGTGTTTTCACCACAGGGGCTGCATGCACCAGGAAAGCACTAAAATGGCGGAAAAGGCCTGATCCACTCCGGATTTTGGCCGAGGCTTCATTTACTGAGCAAGATACATGATGGAGGGTCTTCGCTCTGAATTTGGGCAAATTCGGAGAAAATTTTGTCATTTTCAAATTTTTGGTCTAAAAAACAGGTTTTGCAGCTACGTGGGTCGCGCGCTCATGCGCTCGCTTTTTTTTGAGACACTTGCTGGAGGAGATTTTTACATTTTTTGATTTTTCATGGTTAATTATGCATCCTCTGAAGTCAACTTAGCATTTCAACAAAATCTGGATGGTCAAACAGCTCAAAAACACCATGAAAACCACCTTGCCGCCACCTTTTGCACCAGCAGGAAGTACCTCTGGGAGAATGAGGTTTTGGAGGGTCAAATCAACTCCAAATTCAGAAATTCCACTTGGGTTGGAAAGTAGACATCCAGGGCTTTCCAACGAGCTATCATGAGCTCAATTTGGATACCGGGAGCTACCTCACAATCAGCCTGGAACATGAGCGACCCACGCAGTTCAGGAGCGACCCACCTAGAAATTTTTCTGAATTTTCAGCTGCCAGCTCAGTATTTCGCCTATTATGGACCAGTTTTGCTTATGGATAGAATTTTTGGGTTTTTATGATGTAAATCCATGTTTGATATGTAACTTTGGCTTGTTTTTATCTCTTCTAGAAGATTCACTCCCAAATGAGTAAAAAATCATGTAATGGATCAGTTTCCACTCTTTTAGAGGCAAGTTGTTAGCTGCCTAGATTGTAGTTCCATGATCAGAATTGGTTGAAACTGATCCCTGAAGAGGGAATTCGACCCCTAGAGGTGGGGAAAGGTGTTAGAGTGATCTATATATTGTAATTTCTCAATCATTTTCAAAGGTTGGAAAGGTTGGACTCTTGGGATACTTTTGATACTATTGTACATACTTTTCATATTTTGGCTAAGGAAAGATCAGGGGTTTTGCGGCACTTGTTGGGATCCTTGTGGTGTTCTGTTCTTGATGATGTTTCTCCTTTGTTTACTGTAAGTTTCTTCATGTTTAATGTTGCCATCCTTTCATTATGCTTCTGAACTAAATCGAATGAGTGAAATAAGGTTGAATCCATTGTTTACAGTGCTTAGCCTTTGAATTCAGTTAGTTCTATATGTTTTCAGCTGTTTGGAGAGGATCCAAGTTCTTATTTTCCCTCTTCAGCTCCTCGTCGGTCTAATCTATCCATAAATCCAATTTAAAGCGTCAAGATCATCACCTATCTCGCCCCAGCTTGAACTCTGCAAAGGTCTGACCTTATCCCCGGACCCAAAATTTGTTTTCCCATTTCTCCAGCGAAAACCCAAAAAACCAAAAAACAAACATACCTATCTCTTTACTAGCCTAAAATCAGTTCTTATTGTAAGTCATCTCGCATCCTATTGCTTATTTTCTCGAGATTGACGGAGAGAGCCCTCTCCTGTCCTCGTAGGGCTAGCTACGAGGCTGAGCGTGGTTTGATGTAGCCTTGAGTTTTACTTCATTTCAGCCTGAGGTAGATTTGAGTGCTAACAGATAGTTTTTAGGAGCTCACTGTCATCGAATCTTCACATCAGGATTAATATTTTAGCCCAATTTTTTTTTTTCACTATTTTGAACATTTTGTTACAATGTTGCTGATGCTGTTATCATTCATTTAACTTCAATCTTTTCATTCAAAATCCAAAATATTCTTAAAATATATAATAAAGCTAAAACGACAAAAACGACGCGAAATTTATGTCATATTCTTAAAATATATAATAGACATAAAACGACAAAAATTACGCGAAATTTACGTCCAAAACTAATTTCTTAGTCTTGAAGCTTCGTCTATCCACATTCCCACCTCTAGGCTCTTAGTATTTCGGCCCGAAACTTCTCTGGGACAAGATCAGGTTTTATAAAATTTCATGCAACTCGCGCTGTTGTACCAAGACTAAGTTCTTAGTCTTGCAGCTTCGTCTATGTTTCTTTACGTTTCTTTTCATTTTTTGTTATATGTTTTTTTTTTTTTTTTTTAATAGTAACAGAGCCAGATCACATAAAAATCCAGAGAGAATAGTTTGTTGTCAAAATTCATAATTGAGAAACCAAAGAGAAAGTAAAAAACAGCTTGAATTTCACACCTGTGATTAAAAATAAGTGTGTCACTTTCGCAAAGCCCTCTTCATGACTTTCGCACCCCAACAAAAAAAAAAGTGCGCAAAATGCCGAAAACTTACTTAAGTGTCGAAAATTTTGGATTGACTCACCCACTGAGTTGTAATAGTCCACAGTTTTGGGTGAACAACCTCTTTGTTGTAGGTGCTTAAACAGGGAAGTCAGTTAAAAATAAATAAATGAGAGGAGTGTAACTCGTTTCCCTTTTTTATTTATTTCACTAAACGCTCCTTTTATATGAAATATGAAAAGTGAAGTTGTTTAATTAAGAGATCCACGAAGTCAAAAGGAGGTCGAAATAAAGAGGAAGGAAACCTCCACGATTTATCAAACGTTCATTTGTTTATTTCATCAATTTAACATTTCAAAATTTATTTCTCATGTATTGGAGAGTTATTTTTTTTTAAAAGACATGAAAAAAAACTTCATTTGAAATGTGGAAGAGTTGATTAAAAAATGGTTTTATGTTTTTTTCAAAGTAAAAAATAAATAAATTAAAATTGTTATAAAAGGGAGGGTCACAAGATATGACTTTATAAAAAGGAGGATTATGAAAATGGTTTTCTCTAGCTTTTTGTAACAAACTCTGACTTTGTTGGAAAAAATTACGAGTTTTGGTCTTTAAGAATGAAGATCCTTTTGCAAGTACAAGAATGTTGGGATACCCTGCCAAATGGTTATGTAGAGCCAATGCAAGAACAATTAGCAGCCATGAACAATAATTAGAGGAATGCCACAACAAAACTAAGAAAGAAATAACACAGAACCAAATGTTGGATACAAACTTGGTAAATGACTTTATCTTTGACAAGATAACATGTGCATCAACAACAAAAGAAATTTGGGTTATTTTGAAAGTTGTGTATCAAGATAATAATATAATGAAGATTGTTAAATTGCAGACATTGAGAGCTTAGTTTGAAACCATAAATATGACTGACATGGAGAATGTGGACCAGTTCATGAATAGAGTCATGGGAATAGACAATCAAATCAAACTCATTTGTGAAACCATTATAGATCAGAAGATTGTTGAAAAATTTCTTCGAAGCCCGCCTAAAAAATATGACATGATTGTAACGACCATTCTGGAATCCAAAGATTTTACAAATTTCTCAGTAGAAGAGTTGATTGGATCACTTCTAGCACATGAAACAAGACTCAAATTGGAAAAAGATTCCATGGAACAAGCTTTCAAAGCACAACTCTCTCTTGCGAGAGGCAAAGGAAGAGGATATAGCAGTGGCAACAAGCAAGATAGAGGTAGATCAGAAGATCACCCTGTAGAAATTATACAACAAGAATGTATATCATGGATTCATTCCGATCTAACAATGTACTAAAGTTATGTATTGAATCACTTCTACAAATCAATTGCAGAATTAAAAAAACAATCGACAATCACATGAAGCAAAGAAGAATCAATCAAGCCACAACATAGATAATTTCTCAGGGAAAGCTTGATGCTCAAAACCCCACTATTTTAAATTGTATATTCAACATGGAATCATGAAAAAATTACATAGAAATCTTCTCACAAGAGCCCTCCTGTACTTAGCTAATTGTCTCACACTATCACAAATAAATCTGACCAATACTTAGCCAATTTATTGCCTCCAGACAACCTTCCTTGTTTGCGCAATCTTTGATGAATGCAATCCCTATTATTTAGGAATTTTGGTCTTCCTTGACTATGCAAGTATCATGGGCACTCCAATGGGTGTTTGGTTGCATGGGTGCAACCCAATAATCCTACAACTGATAGTCAACTTCCATTTCACCTAGATCTTAATTGGTCTCCACTAGATCGGACATGCATGTGGCTAATAATTATAAATCCTCACTTGCATGTGAGATCAGTCATTGTGAATTAATTAATATTTAATTCACTTGATCTCTCACTAGTGAATCTAAGAGTTACAACTAGCACAACTGAGTTTAACTCACTTAACTGAGTTAAACTGATTACAACCTGCATTAACTAGTGCACCACTGCACTTTGAACTCTGTTACAACTAGAATTACTCTACATGCCTCACCAACTACCTCTAAGTCGAAATTCATGAGATAATTGAGTTTATCACACTCAATTAACTATTACAAGTTATTTTGAGACTAGATTACCTTTTATTGTCAATCTTAATTAAGGGATAAATTCAAAATAAAGACATGCACTAAATTTAGCCCTATCGTCCCACCCTAGTGTAGGTTTTGCTTGGACGTCCTGGTCCCACACTAGGCGTGGGTGTTGAAATTTCTTGTTGAATCTCAGCACTCCCTCTCAACAATAAAGGGACTATCCTTCACGTCAATCCTGCCTTTATGGTATTCAAATTTGATCTTAGTGAGCACCTTCATCAGAATATCTACAACCTGATCTTTCGTGGGAATGTACTGAAGCAAAATTATTCTCCTCTGCACACAATCTCTAAGATGATGGTGCCGGATATCTATGTGCTTTGACCTATCATGAAACACATGATTAATTGAGATTTTAATGCAACTCTTATTATCACAATGTATCACTGTTGGATCCATCTCAGAACCAAACAAAAGAACCAGGATCTTTCTGATCCAAATAGCCTCACATGCAGCTTGATTTCCTACCATGTACTCTGCTTCCACTGAGCTGAGTGCCACAGATCGTTGCTTCCCGCCGTAGCAAGAAACTGCTGTCGATCCTATGCTGAATATCCATCCTGATGTGCTCTTTCTGTCTGATGGACTGCCTGCCCAATCTACATCTGGGAGTCCTTGAAGCTTCACTCCCTCTTTCCGTCTCTACCATCGAACATACTTTGATGTGCCCCTCAAGTATCTCAAGAGATGCTTCCCCGCCTTCCAAAAAAGCATGGTAGGCTTAACCATAGCTTGACTTAGCTGGTTAACTGCGTAGAAAATGTCTGGTGTGGTGTTCACTAGATACATCAGTGAACTAACTAACTTCTCGTAGACAGTAGCATCCAATACCTCTCAAGAAGTAGCATCCTCTTTCCTCCAATTTCATGGAAGAGGAGTATCCATGGGTTTGCAAATTTCCATGTGAAACTTACCCAGTATCTCTTTGGCGTACATTCCTTGAGACACAAAAATCTCACCATCTCACTGTAATATTTCCAAGCCAAGGAAATGATGAAGGAGTCCCATGTCCTTAATTTCGAACTCCATGGAAGATCCTCCTTGAATGAGTGTATCAGCTGCTCATCACCATTAAAAATTAGATCATCAACGTAAAGGACAATAATCAGTAACATACCCTCAACGACAATCTACTATAGATTTGCATCAACTTCACTTTTGGTGAAGCCTTGTCCGGTGAAATAGCTGTCTATCCAAGTGTACAAAGCACGAGGTGCTTGCTTCAGCCCCTACAGTGCTCTATTGAGTCGACACACATGCGAATCACTGTTGAAGATATTGAAACCTTCAGACTGCTCTATGTACACTTCTTCATCAATGATCCCATTCTGAAACACAATTTTCACATCCATATGATGAATGCGCCAACCCATTTGTGCTGAGAGTGAAAGTATGGATCTAATGGAAGAGTACCTTACAACAAGTGAAAAAGTCTCATCATAATAGATCCCCTCAATTTGTGAGAATCCCTCGGCCACAAATCTGGCCCTGTATTTCTCCACTCTCCCATTAGCAGCTTGCTTTACCTTGTAGATCCATCTCGATCCAACCACTGATTTGTTGACCGGTCTTGGGACAATCTCCCATGCACTGATCTTGACAATGGTGTCATACTCCTCCATCATGCATCAACCCAAGTTGGTTGCTACACTGCCTCTTGAAAGGAAGATGGCTCAGTCACAATACATTTTCTCATAAGATCCATGTATCCAGTAAACCTGTCTGGAGGTTTTCTCTGTCCCCATTATGAATTAGGGGCTCCTACATTCTCTGAAGCATCAAGTCTCAATCTATCATCTTCCGTGGTGTGCCTTCTGCCATTTCTGATGGATGAATTTGCATGAGTGTTTTCTGCCACTCCATGATCCTCCACATCTTGAGGGTCATCATTGGGAACCAACAGTTCCTCCTTTGCATGCAAGTACAAATCCATCTTAAGGGACAACCACATGGATTTCTCCTCATCAAATTTTATATCTCGTCACACAATATTCATTCTGTTGTTTGGAAAATATACTCGATATTTTTGGGGTGTTTTAGTGTACCCCACAAAAATCCCAATCTCAGTTGTCAGTTCCAACTTCTTCTTGACGTCCTTTGTCACATGCACATAAACAGATGAGCCAAAAATCTTAAAGTGTGAAACATCAATTTTCTTAGTAATGAAATCCTCTTCAGGTGTACTTATGCCAAGTATCCTATGAGGACAACAGTTCTGTACAAATACCACAATGTTGCATGCTTTTTCCCACAGATGAATCGATAGGCCTTGATCATGCAACATCGCTCTTGTTGCACCCACAATCATTATGTTCTTTATTTCAACGACCACATTTTTCTATGGGTTATGACATGCTATCAGTTCTCCTCAAATTCGTTCTTTTCTGCAGAAGTTCTTGAATTCGTTAGAGATGTATTCTCCACCATTATCGCTCCTAAGAGCCTTCAATTGCTTCCCTGAATCTTTCTCCACTAGTGCCTTAAACTCAAGAAACTTTAAGAATGTTTGATCTTTCTTCTGCATGAAGAAGATCCAACACTTAAAAGAAAAATCATCAAAAAATATCACATAGTACTTATGTTTTGATGTCGAAGCAATAGAGAATGGTCCACACACCTCCGTGTGAACTCTCTCAAGGATCCCTGAAGCTCGACTTTCCTTCTCATGAAAGGTGGCCTTTACATATTTTCCCATAGTAAATCCCTTGCATGTGTCTGATTGAGAAATTTTACCCTTGGGAAGACCAGTAGAAATATGTTGAATGACTTTGAAGGCTCCATGGTGAAGATGGCCCAATCTCCTATGCCATCATTTACCCTCATCCTAAATCACCACTTTGTTTTTCTTCCCCATCAATTCTGCACAACCATCTACATCGTGATTTTAGAGATTCTTAACTTGAATCCCTATCTTCTTGGCTTTTCCTGTTGTTTTATGTCACAGGAAATATTTTCCTTCACTAAAAAAAACATAATAGCCTCAATCCTCCAACATTGAAACTAAGACTAAATTCTTCTTCAAAATTGGTACATGCATTACATATTTTAATTGGAATGGCTTACCTGATTGCCTCTGGAAGGTAATGGTACCAATTCTGGTAGCACTATACCGCCCGTCATCAACCATTTCAATATGCATCTGGAGATCTTTCTCCTCCAAGGTACTGAAAAGTTCCTTTTCTCCCGTCATGTGAAAGGAATCGCCACTATCCAAATACCACAAAGATCCCAATGCACTTGAAACCATGCATGGGATCAATGAGAAGTCAAGCTCAAATTGCGAGGCCAAAGCCTCAGCAACAGCAGATCCTCCAACCTTATTTTTCTTCTTCTTTTGTGGAAAGTTAGTAGCATAATGCCCATGCTCGTGATAGTGAAAACACTTCACCCTGGACATGTCCTGCTTCTTGCCATCATTGGACTCAGATTTGGAATGGAATTTCTTCCCCTTCCCCTTCTTCGCCTTGGCAGACAAAGCACACCAAGTACAGTAGAAGGGGAAAAAGGGGTCGGCCATCACTGTCCCTCTGTTCTACAATGTTAGTCACTCTCAATGTCATAGTGACGTAATATTTATTTCAATTTAGTAAGATTTTTACTCTAATCATTTATTGTTGTTGTTTTCTATGTAATTTTTTAAACTATTTTGAACATTGAGAAGATAAATCTCTGCTCTTTATGTTTCTTTTCACTTTTTGTTATAGTAACAGATTGCATAAAAATCCAGAGAGAGTAGCGTGTTGTCAAAATTCATAATTGAGAAACCAAGGAGAAAGGACAAAAACAACTTGAATTTCACACCTCCAAAGAAAAAAAAGTGTGTCACTTTCGCACCTATGAAGAGAGCCCTCTACATGAATTTCAAACCCCAAAAAAAAGTGCGTAAAATGTCGAAAACTTACCAAAATGTTGAAAATTTTGGATTGGCTCACCCAATGAGTTGTAATAGTGCACAGTTTTGCCCGAACAACGTCTCTCGAGAGGAGCTCAAACAGGGAAGTCGAATTAAAAAAAAAACAAGAGATGTCGTAAATCGTTTTCATTTTTTATTAATTTCACTAAACGCTCCTTTTATATGAAAAGTGAAGTTGTTTAATTAAGAGATCCATGAAGTCAAAAGAAGGTCAAACTAAAGTGGAAGGAAACCTCCATGATTTATGAAAGGTTCATTTTTTTTATTTCATGAATTAAAAAATTCAGACTTTATTTCTCATGTATTGGAGAGTTAATTTTTTTTTAAAAACGTTTTAAAAAAAAAGTTTCATTTGAAACGTGGAAGATTTGATTGAAATAAAGGGTTTATGTTTTTTTTCAAAGTAAAAAAAAAATAAATTGAAATTGTTCTAAAAAAATGGGGCTTAATTTTTTTTTTAAAGAGACTTGTTAAGTCTTAAAAATAATATTGTCACAAAAGAAGTGTGCTCACATCCACATTTGAAAATGGCTTTCTCTAGTGCTTTGTCACAAACTCAAACTTTTCTTGGAAACGATTATGAGTTTTGGTCTTTAAGAATGAAGATTCTTTTGCAAGTACAAGAATGTTGGGATACCCTGCCAAATGGTTATGTAGAACTGACCCAAGAACAATTAGTAGCCATGAAAAATGATCAGAGGAATGCGAGAACAAAACTAAGAAAGAAAGATCACAGAGCCAAATGTTGGATACAAACTCAGTTGATGACTTTATCTTCGACAAGATAATAGATGCATCAACAACAAAAGAAGTTTGGGATATTTTGAAAATTGTCTATGAAGGTAATGGTATAGTTAATATTGTTAAAATGTAGCCATTGAGAGCTCAATTTGAAATCCTAAAGATGACCGGTACAGATAATGTGGATCAGTTCATGAATATAGTCATGGGAATAGTCAATCATATCAAACTCATTGGTGAAACCATTATAGATCATAATATTGTTGAAAAATTCCTTCGAAGCCTCCCTAAAAAATATGACATGATTGTAACAACCATTCTAGAATCGAAATATTTTATAACTTTTTTAGTAGAACAGTTGATTGGATCACTTCTAGCATATGAAACAAAACTCAACTTGACAAAATATTCCATGGAACAAGCTTTCAAATAACAACTCTCTCTTGGGAGAGAGAAAGGAAGAGGATATAGAGGTGGCAACAAGCAAGGTAGCGGTAGATGAGAACATCACCCTGAGTAGAGAAATGGAAACTTGGTAAAATTCAAATGTTTAATGTTATTACTGCAAAATATTTGGGCATTATGAACATGAATGCAAAAAGAAATAGTGAGATGAACAAAGAGGCAATGTTCATCTCTCCAACAATTAAGGGTAATCCTTTGAGACAATGTTTCTTTCTTTCCATATTTCTCAAGACACTCATAGTGACGATCTTTGATTGTTGGATAGTGGCTGCAAAAATCATATGATAAGTAACAAAAAATTTATTTCTTATCTTGATTCTTCCATAACATCAGACTTTACTCTTGGAGATAATTCTTGTATTAAATCTAAAGGGAAAGGTATTTTCCATGTTGTTACTAAACATAATCAACGCAAATGCATACCTGATATTTATTATGCTCCACATCTGAAGCATAATCTCATTAGTGTTGGTCAATTGATGGAACATGGTTATGATATAACATTCTAAGGGAACGCATGTTATATCTATGACAAACCTCCCAATAGAATACTCATAACAAAGGTTGAAAAAAACAAGAATAGAATGTTTCCTTTAACTCTTAGAAGTCGAAATATTTCAAATTATTTTGCACACAATGTGTCAAGAATAGATGAATGTCAGATATGGAATTCTATGTATCGACATATTCCACTAAAGAGTATAAATCTGCTTCATAAAAATTGTATAGTCATTGGTCTCCCTATTTTGAACTAAAAATATTGTAATTGTGAAATATGTTATTAAGCAAAGCATAGAAGAAATAGATTTCCCACATCTTCCTCTAGAGCAAAAGAGCCTTTAGAGCTAGTCCATACAGATTTATGTGGCCCAATGAAGACTCAGTCCATTAGTGGTAATATTTATTTTCTAACCTTAAGCGATGATTGTAGAAGGAATATATGGGCTTATTTTCAAAAAAATAAATCAGATATATTCTCAATATTCAAAGAATTAAAATAATAATAAGAAGAAAAGTAGAATTTATCAAATGGATATTGGTGCCAGCGCTGCATAATAATGCATGTTCTCAACAGATCTCCAACAATCAGTCTCCAAGATGAAGTACCTCAAGAAGCATGGGATAGTAAGAAGGTGAATGTATCACATTTTATAATTTTTGGATCAATAGCATTTGCACATGTTCCTAATAAACTAAGAAAGAAGCTTGATGATAGGAGTGAAAGATGTATTTTCGTAGGCTATAGTGAACAGTCAAAGGCCTATAGACTTTACAATCGAGTTACCAAGAAGTTTTTTTTAGGCATAAATGTTAGTTTTTTTGAAAATAAATCTTGGTATGATTATATTGATTAAGCTTTAAATCAACCTTTTTATCCACCACAACTAACAATATTGCAGGTTCAAGAAGATCCATACAACTATGAAAATGATACATCTTTAAGTAGTGAATCCACTAGTGATTGGAAATATCATCATAAGAAAATTAGAAAACAAGAAGCATCAAAGAAATATATGAGCATGATATGAGTTTGATCAGCAAAATATGATTCTATTTATTTCATATCAACTAACCTATTTTGAAGTAGCAGTTAAAGAAAAACATTACGTTGATGTAATGAACCAAGAAATTGTTTCCATAAAGAAGAAACAGACTTGGGAATGATTTGATCTTACAAGAGACAAAAACAAAATTGGTGTAAAATGGGTATATAAGACCAAGCCAAATTAAAAGGGATAAATTGAGAAACATAGGGCAAGGCTGGTTTCCAAAGGATTCTGACAATAGTTTGGTGTCAAATATGGTGAAACCTTTGCTCCAGTAGCAAGGTTAGGCATTGTTAGAACTATTTTATCCACACCATTGCAACACAAACGGAAGATCTATCAGCTTGATGTAAAGTTTGCTTTCTAAAATGGTATATTGCAGGAATAAGTTTATTTAGAGCAACCTCCTCATTTTGAAGTTCTAGGATAGGAGCATAAGGCATACAAAATGAAGAAAGACTTGTATGGCTTGAAACAAGTTCCAATAACTTGGTACAGTCGCATCGACACCTATCTCATCAAAAGCGGTTTTTGTAGAAGCAACCACGAGCCAACTTTGATACCAAAACTCATGAATTTAAATTCATTACTGTATGTTTTTACGTAGATGATCTTATTTATATAAGAAATATGATGTTAGAACACTTCAAATTAATAATGCAAATAGAGTTTGATATGACTAGTCTAGGGGTCATGAAATGCTTCTTAGGCATTGAAATTCAACAATATGCTAATGGAATTATTGTTGGTAAAAAAAAAATATGCCACTCACAACATCCAAAAGTTCAGAATGACCAATTGCAAACCAACGTATACTCCAATTGCTCAAGGCACCAAGCTGAGCAAAGAAGATGTCACAATACTAGTTGATCCCACATTTTATAAAAGTCTAGTTGGTAGTTTGTTGTATGTCACTGCAACAAGACCTGATATCATGTTTGCTGCTAGTTTTGTCTCCAAGTTTACGTAGTGACCTAATATTTCAAATTGGAAGGTTGAAAAAAGGATCTTAAGATATATTGTAGGGACTCCAAACTACGGCTTGTTTTATACACATTCTAAAATAATTTTCACTTTCAAGTTATACAAACAATGATTATGAAGACAATTTAGATGATCGCAAAATAACCTCAGGGTATGTTTTTCATCTTGGAGCCAATCTGATCTGACGGGCATCCACGAAACAATGAATTGTTTCAATATCTTCAGCAGACATAGAGTATGTAGCTGAAAATTCAAAAGCTTGTCAAGTATGTGGCTAAGAATATTATTTCAATATCTCTGAAATGTTCAAAAAGATCCAAATCCTATTTACTTTGATAACAATTCTGCAATTTCTTTATAAAAAAAATCATGTCTTCCACAAAAAGAGAAAACAAATTGGCAGACGTTTTCATTTCATCCGTGAGCTTTTCAATGATGGAGACATTTTACTTGTTTTTTATGGCTCCAAATATCAACTAACATACATTTTCACAAAGCCATTATGCAAAAATGTAATTGAATTTCAAAGTGATCAATTAGGAATTGTAAGTGCCACCACATGTAATAGTTGAGATTAGGAGGGGATGTTGAGATATTATCATCATGTTTAATTCCATTTTCTGCTAGGTGTCATAGTGAGTTCAAAATTACTTCAGTTTACTCAATTTTCGCTCGACTAATTTATTGTTGATGCTTTCTATGTAGTCTATTTAACTATTTTTAATATCGAGAAGATCAATCTCTACTCCACTTTTCTTTCCATTATTTGTTAAGATCAAGGAGACAAAGACCACTAGTATATATAAATCACCTAGATGATTATGGAGACATAAAATCTGGAATTTGAACGAAGTTCAATTTGTGAAGCTCACCAACTCGTTTGGAATTTTTTCAAGTCCATTGAGCGCAATATTGAAAAATGAAGTGAAAGAGCTCAATCTCACGCTTGTAAAAATTTCCTTATGAAATTTAGAAAAGACATTTAATAAGAGATATAAAAATAAAAATGTCGCCGATTTTCATGTTCAACTTGACATCCAACGTTTTGACATATTTATAGCCAATGCCATATTTTATGTAGTTCCTTTTGTATACGGTTATCTTGTGATGAAAAAATGATCCCACCTCCATGGTTTATATATAGAACAAGATGAGTCATGGTAAAGGCTTAGTGCTCTCATTCTACTAAATGACTTGTACACCCGTGATTTTTTATTAAGGAAGTTACATAACTCATTAGTGGGAAAAAAATCACATAAATAATAAAATAGAGCTAAACACAAATGTGTTAGTAGTTTATTGACTCTTCCTTTGTTTAGGTTCAATTTTGATAAACCATGAATCTATGTATTCTCATTGAAGCATATATTAACAAGGTTGCATTGCAACATAATACCTGCCGAATACATATATAGAGAGAGTAAAAGTATTACTAGCAACGATAGATGCTTTGCAACCATAAAAGAAATGCACAATCAAATAACTTGATTAATAACCTACAGTGAATTTGAAATACAGGGGAAGTTCTCCTCTCATTTTTTGTTAACGGTGAATTTATGTTTATGAGTAGCTCGCTTATTGGTCATCATATCAACAACAACCTGCAAAATTTTTTTACTCAATCCGCATAGGAGTGCGAATTAAATTATTATTATCATACTCAGTACCCATAAGTGAAAATTCATTATGATTATCTTTTTAAAAAAGATGAATTACACATAAATTTAGTGAAAGGATAAGCCAGGAGATAATTAAGAAAGAAAATGTTATTCTTACTTACACCAAGATCGCTTATTTTTTCTAAAAAAAGCATATGATTTGATGGTTGATGTTAAGCTACGGAGGAGGTAATCCCTGCTAGGTAGTGCATTTATAAGTGACATTGAATATAAAGGTATGATTGTAGCATGCATTGAATCTACTTTTAACCACTGGCATCTTCTCTCTTTTAAATGAGAATTACCAAAACTTGTGACTGAATACAACAAAATGTAACCCTCACCCCTATAATTTTTAGAAGTGTATACATTCAAATGTGGAAAGGTGACAACAATGTATTGAGTAATTGTTAACCTTTAAATGTTGTTTTTGCTTCTTCAAAAATATCCATGAATCGGATGGATTTTGTCATTTTTTCTCCCAAGAAAAATATACTCTTATTTCACTATACCATCTTAATTGTTGCCAAAAATAAACAATATCTTTGAGTTTTCCTTGAGAGACAATTCAACAATAACAAATAATAACCGACCATGAAGCGTTGTCGCTTATAGTTTGAATTTTTCTCATTAGAAAATAAATTTCATGAAATCTTTTCTTTAAATACCTGATTAAGGAGAAAGAAAATTCAACCACAAATAACAATAACAACTAACAACCTAACCGACTTTAAACTGGTGCAGTATAACCTCTGCACAACTTGAACCTTCCCACAACATGATTTGTGCTTTGAATGCATAGTCAAATGGTATTGAACTGATACCGTTGAGCTTCACTTCTGTCTTTCACTCTCTTTTATGAGTTGGTTTTGCATCTCTCGAAATTGTCCAAACTATCAGACTGCTAAACATTTAATCAATTCAACTGGAAATAGAAACTCAATATTGAGTATAGCGGAAATAGAAACTCAATATTGTATTTACATTATTATAAACATCACCCTATCACCTTATTAATTATACCTTGCTGAGGAGTGTCTACATGGCGGTTATTATAACCTTACTTTATCAATTATAAAATTGGATTTGTAGCTCCTGAACTCTTCAACTACCACTGCACAAAATTTCGACTGATAGCTTTGTTGCTCGGAGGATTGATAGATTTGTTGCGTGGAAGATGATGCATAGGTAGGGATATTCCTGCTGGTTAGTTATAAATTCAACAAATTAAGAACGGAGAATTATGCAAACCATTGCAGCTGGTATGCTTTTCTAAACTTCTTGCGTTGAAACAACGGCAGTGACTTCCATTTTACAAAAGGAATCTTCACAAGGTTCTCCACACTTCAAGCGGATGGTCCATTTTTAAGCCCTCCATCTCTCTTCACAACTTCCAAATACTGTTAGAAAATGTGCAACGAGGTTTTCAAGCAAAGAAACCGGATGCCGAGGATATTGATGTGGACTTAGAGAAGTACGATTCAAGCTCCGTGCCATAGAATTTCAGCTTCCAAAGGCTATTAAGGTGAATTAAAAGGTAGCTAACTACATCTATTATATATTTTTAATTTCTACAGGACACATTTCCCTGCAATAGCTCAATGTTTTCTTGTAAAACCATTCGGTGATGCATACCACAATCCCGTCTAAATCCATAACATTGGTCTGAAGCTTATGTTGTGTTATGTGTGACAGTATAAAATTTGACAGTATAGAAACGAGGCAAATTAGATAGTTTTCCCTAATTTTCTAGCTGGAAATAATTTCTGGGTAGTGATTTGATGTTCCTTACACTTGGAATTTGTGGTATTGAATTTCTGCTTTTATGTTGACATTTCTCCTAGCACATTGAATTTATGAATGCTTGGTGTGATAATAAGAGCCATCTAAACCATCCAAAACCACTGCTACCTGTCCAACACATTTATAATTTCATAATTTCTATGTAAGGCTTTTGCACTACATAATCATTTTGCTCTTAGGTGTTTTGTCCATGAACCTGACTTTCCTGGAGACTGTAGTTCAATGCCAAATACCCTCCCAATAATTTTTTTCTTTTCTGGTTCCCACATACTATTCTAATTTGGAAACAACTTGGAAAACAACAAATGTTCATGGCCTCCTTCCTGATTTGAGAACATCGGTATTTTCTAGCAGTATTTAGTGGAGGTGCAATAACAAATTATCGGCCCATTTTTCCTTTCAGTTCATTAGTTATTAGATCTAGAACTTTGTATCCCAACAACAACTTTGAAATATTTTTTTTTAGTGTGAAAAGAAAATTAGCCCCATAACGAAAACATAAAACAAATTGTCTTAGAAGTAAGGCATTCATTGAACACTAGCTATCGAGTCTAAACTTTATGACCTTTGGGTCAGGTAGTGCAAATACAAGGCAGTCTAGAAAATTTATTTTTCTTCCTGGTCAAGAGGAAGACAATGTACCTGATCATGGTGCGTGACATGAAGTATTAAAAGAACACAAATTGCGCTACATGAGATAATAAAAGAGAGTATTGCGTACCTATTTTTCCTTCACTTATATATTCATGATTTTAAATTCAATAGTAGTTCCTTCAGTTATATATGTCTTCAGACAATTTCAAATTGCAAGCAAGAGAATGAAATACCTCATTTGCTTCCATTTTTTCTGGAAAATGGAATTGCCCTACATGAAATAATAAAAGAGGGCCTTACTTACTTATTTTTCCTTCACTTATATATTCAATATTTTAATTTCAAACCATCTCAATAGCAGTTCCTTCAGTTATATTTTCCTGATTTTAATTTCAAATTTCAAACAAGAGCATTAAATACCTCACTTGTCTGCATTTTTCTTCAAAAGGGATATTGTGCTGATAAACCTTCTTCGATACAATGTATCGAGTGGTGCTGCTTCATGCTGCTTCAAACAACTGAGCGAAGGAGATATGGTCCTTCTAAGCTGTATGTTTCATTTTACATGGGAAAAATGTTTTTACCCTTTTACCAGGCTGCCCCCTCCACACAGTATTGAGCACTCCTCACGAGATCACTGAAATTGGAAGTGGTTGATAGAAAAGAATTGTTAGAAGTTGGGAAATATGTTGGTAAGGACAGTGGCTTGGTAAAACCAAGTGTCATATTGAGACATCATTTCTCTTGAAGAAAACTCCGGGGTGGAAATTGTTTTTATATGGGAATTTGCTTCTAGTAAATACAATACTTTGCTTAAAACCCTAAACTTTAGAATATGTAATAATTTTCTGTGCGAAATGAAAAACAGTTTTGATAAAACTTTGGCTGAGAAATGTTGAAGAATTCTATACCACTTTTATAAAATTTTGGTTATCTTGAAAAATTATGCCTCTAACAGATTTACAATAAGAACTCAAACAGTTTTATCCAATCGAAAAGCATGAAAATAAAAATTAGCTCATTTTGCATTCCAAGTTCTTAAAAAAAACATTGGCTAAACTGCGATATATATAAAAAAAAGGTCAAAACCATTAATAGTTAGTCAGCAATTTACCGATGGCTATATACCTAGGTAGGTATAAAAATACCACTTCATGTCAAACTCAATTTATGAAAAATATATTTATATAGTAAGTATCCATGGTGGTTGCATAGCACTTTTCCAAAATTATACATGAATATGTATACAACAAAAAGAAAATACAATGACATACCATCTTAAACTCTTTAATTTTGTAAACTAAGGTGGTTGAAGGGATCAAAAGTACAGCACACAGGAAGTTGATGAGTGGAAGACACCACGAGACCTTCAATTTAATACTGGTCGGCCATGGCTGTGCCTATAATTACGAAGAAGGATTTTCTGATGGGTGCTTGTTCTTTTCTTTATTTCCGTTGATCAGGAGTGTAAACAATGTAATACCTTGTCCCTTTTAGTTAGATAAAATAAGAGATAAAAAAGGTCTGTTTGTCAGTATGGGATATAGTTCTCATTTTGTCTATCAATTACGGATTTAATCCCATAAATTCTATTCTTCCGAAACTTGTAAATCTTCACGGATTTATAGGTTTAAAAAAACTTGCGTGTCATTCGAATTGATTCGGACTGATTGATGGTAAGGATATACATTTTAAATTTTCTATATTTTACTTGGTTTGATTCAGTAGATTGTATCGGAACCACTAATCAACTGCCTGAGCTTTGTATTTTATATAAAACATATCATTTTCAACTGCCCGAGCTTTGTGTTTTTTATAACACGTACACAATTGATTTAAGCAATCAGGTTTGTATTTGATACTCCTAGTGAGCTCATTTCCGTGCCGAGTTGAAAAGTAGTAGTTAATAAAATTAAAAAATAAGGTCACAAGAATGAACCTATATAGTTTTCTCGGTTTAGAACTTTTTTTTCTAACTCTCATTAATTATAAATAAAATATTTGGATATTTATATAAATAAAATATTTAGATATTTATATAAAGTGATAATTTTATATATTATTTAAAAAAATAAATAGATCTATTTAATTTAGTTCTTAATATCAAATTAATAGGTTACTTTTAAAAAATATTAATAATAATAAAATTTAATATGAATCAAAAATAAAATATTTTAATTTAATTAAAATATTTCAATATAGCTATGTATATGTTATTTATGGTTAAAAAATATGTATACATTATATAAAACAATTAAAAAATATAAATTTATATGATAATTTTTTTAAGGAATTTTACTTTACCTTTTATCTTTTTTTCTAGATATTGCAAAAAATTGTCTAAACAACAAATTTAAGTTATACATGGTACACAATCTAAGTAATGAAGGAACTCAAGGGAATTTTCAATACAAAATCTACTTATTTCCTAAAAATGCAATTTAGATTATATCTATCTCTTAACCATGGATTTGTCAAGCACATAGGAAGATGAAATTAGTTGAGATGTAAAATTTTCAAGTTTTGTAGATTTGATATTCTCAGCACTTGCTAATAATCCTTCAATCTATATTGTTTTTTAAAACATTATAGATCTATCTTATTATTCCTAATATTATGAAGTACTTGATATTTTTTATTTTATTTTTTAACTTTCAATTATTTTTTTTGACATTAAATATTTTACTACATATAACATTATAATATTTTCCTTTAACATTTTCTTTCTATATATATATACAAGAAGTTGATATCAACTTAAATTAACTAATCTAGATTTTTAAATAGTATTTTTTCTAGGTTATGTGAGCCTTGTGATGCCTTGCATACCTAACCTATGGCTTGAGTAGCCATGACCCACCTGCATATACCCTAGCCACACCCTTAGCATATCTATATTTTCACCCATGGAATTTTGAACCACTAGCCTTTACAACAATTTTGAACCACTAATCTTTACACCATGGAGTGTTTTAAAAAAGCATATTGTCACCATTTATTTCTATGCCACTTGGGAATATCTTCAAATAGTTTATTTAAATCCCATTTCTAAATATTTTTGAAAGGTGTCAGTTTTAAACATCTTACTCGCTATATTTTCTTGTACTTCTAATTACTTAACTCTTTTTAAAGTTGATATGAAATTATACCAACATAGATTCATCTTAAATATTGATCTAACATGAGTAGAGCTAGATCTAATTTCTTCACGTGCAAATTTTTTTATGAGCGAACATTATTTTAATGTTTTGAACAGTTCTCTATTTTATTTAATTTTTAGATTTTTTAGAATTTTTATTTTGGCATGAGCAAAATTTCAACTTTGATGACTACAGACACCATTAGTCATCATACTGGGTGGTAGAATGAGCCTCTCAGTTCAATTAAGTCATGTTGACATCTAAATATTTTATTTAGACCTCAATACTTGAAATAGTTTTACCACATTGAACAGTAACATCAAAAGAAAATTTAGTGACCATAGTTAGATAGGAACTATTGATGTTATATAATGTTTTTAATTAAAATAAACTAAACATGCATATTCATTTTGTCTTTTATTATATTACATATTTTTTTTATTTAGAGAATATTTTATTTTTATTTTAAAAAATATATTTGTCAACTCCATGTTGAACACATGGAAAAACACACATGACCCTCATACTCAATTGCAATTATACAATGTGCCTCCTCCACAATAATACACAATTTTTCATTCTAACACTATGATTATCCGATTATTACACATCAATATCATGATAATAATATAGTTTTTTTTTTTTTATATCTCACATCAATATAATATTAATAATATGATTTTCCACTTATCACACATCAATATAATATTAATTAACAAGGGGCTACACGGCATCATGTCCCTCCCAATTGATTATTAATTAGAATCTTGATCTTTCTCTTAATCCAATAACTCTGGACTCTAAATAGGGATCTCCCAATTGACTATTAATTGGGATCTTGATCTTGCTCTTAATCCAATAACTAAGGAACTAAAAGCCATCAACTCTTTATGCTAAATTATTTTCCAGAGGTATTTGAGTAAGAATTTTATTTTTATTTTATTTTTAACTTTTTTTTCTTATCTAAAATGTGTTTGAGAAATTTTTAAATTCTCTGTTTTTTTACTCAACTCTTGGTAGCGCATTTCAAGGTTATATGTCCTCGACTAATTTTAGAAAAATAATTTTTAAATTCTTTGTTTTTGACTGAACCTCTCTCTTGAAAACACAACAAATTTGAGAAAAAACATTTTTAAATTCTCTATTGTCCTCAACAATTTTGAGAAAAAATATTTTTAAATTCTCTGTTTTTGACTGAACTTCTCTCTTGACAGCCCATTTAAAAGTTATCTGACCTCGACAGATTTGAGAATAAAACATTTTTTAAATTCTCTTTGTAAGCATGTTGCATGTTCATTGCAAGTTTTCCAATGAAATTGCCAAACCTTTGAAAGTTTTGCGTCTAAATATTTTTTACTTCATTTATCTTTTCCAACAGAATATTTTTGCAAGTCCTCACTTAAAAGGCCAAATGATCATTTTCCACTAAGTTGATCTCTGAAACTCCTATATGCATCTAAATGCTATCCCAATGCTTTCAATCCCACACATATAGGAGAATATAATTCTATAAACAATATAAATGCTAAAAGCTGTAAATCAAACCATACTGAGGGACCAACGATCAGAGAGATTCTGGAATCCACAATGGGCGCACGACCTTCACTAAAAAAAAGTCCCGTAAAGAACAAATTCTGCTCTTATAAAAGACTACAAGCAACGCTTTACCATTTGTCCGATACACAATAGATTCTGAAGCTAAATAAGTTAGAAAAATATTCTAGAGCATTTTGTCACGTTTTGTTTGCCCAACTATAAGGAATTGACATGCTTATTCTTCGTATATTACTACATATGTTACTGTGAATGCACTTGAATTAAAGCAAGATAAATGTGCTATATAGAGCAGGTATGGTATCACCTTACTTATGGTATTCATTCGGTATTATAATAGGATATTTTAATTTAGTTCTTTCGAGTTACAATAATTTTGCATTTCTAAAATAATTAACTAAACTGACATCAAAACTTAAAAAACAAATTTTTATTAGACCTTAAATAACCATATTATACCTAATCCAAAACAACAAAAAATAACTCTTCATCTGTAGACTATTTTGACAGATTGAATTACAAAACCTATAGAGTTGAGTAGCATGATATTAACCAACCAATAAAAAAAAATATTGAAAATGTATAGTTGAGACACAATACCCAGAGACTGATTAGTTTTTCCATATGCTTTTCTCTGCCTCTAGAAGTGGTGGCCAAATAAGATTCCTCTTTTAGTTTTTCCATATGCCTTTTAGTTATAAGTTTTGCATACATATCTGTTTCTCTGCCTCTGGAAGAGGCGGAGCATTATCAACATTTAATACTGTGGACGTAAAGCTTATTATAATATCTATCTTCAAACTTTAAATTTGTTGTTTGTTTTTTTATACTACAAATCACCATCATACCGATTACTATAGTCCCTGCTGCCTTATGGCAGGGACTAATAAGGTGATATATAATACTGCTCCTTTTTAACGAGATTATTTAAATTATACTCTTAAATATAAAATGAATTCGAATTCAAATTTTTTAAGAATTCTGAAACTTTTGAAGAGTATAATTTCAATAATTTCAATTGAAAACTTCTAAATTTTAACTAACTTTACAAACAAAATGAAGGTAAAAAAGGCTTGATGGAGGGTGCGAATGACCGCAAAGGCTTGATGGCGCATGATGGCCAGGGTGGCTGTCAGACACCGGGAAAAGCAAGAGGACATTCGGTAAGTTTATCTAACCCGCCTCTTCATTCTTGCATGCATCTTCCCTGGCATGCGAAAGTCTGGAGGCGTCGAAGGCAAAATACAGCCCTGCAACCCTGTATCCGTGAGAATTTGTTCGGGTATGTTCTGATTTTTACCTTAACACTCTTAAATGTTAATACGGCAAATATGGTTTGCAGTGATGAAGATAGGTTAGGAATTATGTCGTTTTTGGAGTTCGGCAATTATCTCCAACCTGAACAGAGTCAGGTCCCTCCCTGCTTCCGGGATCCCTGTTCTTTTCAAGTTCAGTTTGTTCTGGTGGTTGATGCTGTCTATAGAGATAGGGATACTTTCTTTTTCAGTTTGTTTCTGTTCCTTCTGAAGGTTGTTAAGAGCTCGAAGTCTGAAAGGGATCTGGTCACCCCTCCTCCCCATGACCATGACAAACCCCATGTCCTGGAAACTAACCCAGTGCGAAGGCACGGAAGCAAAACCCCTAGTTACCTGTGTATTCACTGTGGCAGCCAGGCCAGTATTCGCTATCAAAATCTTGACAGGAAACGCTGGCTTAGGCTCCCTAGTTATAGTCATGTCTGCATTTCCAGTATTGACGACTACCTTAGTTATAACAGGTTAACCGCTTATCTCAGTGCTGAAAACATAACTCATCTTTCCTTTTTCTTGCACGATAACCATCATAGCCATACCACAGATATTAATTACACGAACTTGGTTGAGGTCCCGTCTCGGCGAAGGGTTGAAGGCACCGTGGGGTGCATGTTCTGTTTTAATTACTATTCTCATTTTGTTTCTTCCTGCATGTCAGTGTTAGTCAAAAACTCATCCACAACAATGGGAAAGCGTCAATACAGGGCAGCGAATAAGGGGAAGCAACCGGTTCTGCCTGACCAGGTGCCAAAGAAAAGGGGGCGGAGAACGTATCTCGACCACCTGGAGGAATTGGCTGTCAAATATGTTATGAGCAACCCCTCGGCACCCAGGAATGAAATACGAGGTTGGGAACAGGAAATTCACCAGGAACAAGAGGAAACAGAGACTGAAGCAGAAATTCTGAACTTTATAACAGATCCAGGGCACACAAGAGGCAGGCTCACTTTGTTTAACCAGACAGTCCATACCTATTGGATTGTAAAATGCCTGCTTGCAAAAGCAATCCAGAATAACCACCCTGCTCAAGAAAAGACAGAAACAATGCAACCGGATCAATGCAACAAGAGTCTTATCCTGGAGATTCAGGATAATCAGCAGCACCTAAAGATCACACAATATCAAACTGCAGATAGGGTCAGCAGATTAGATGAAAAAGTGGGGCGTATGGAGAAAACTCTTCAGCAGATCCTGCAGCAGCTGAACCAAGCAGAAATGCCAGGGTCAACTGTCAAAGACCCTGCCCCTGTCTCATCATCTGAAGTTTAAATGATGTTTGCTTTCATGAGTGTTTGTAAATTTTGTTTTTAAATTACTGATTATGTTTGTAAATATTAAAGTAGAAACTCAGATAGTACAGGCTAGTCATAGACGCAAGAGACAATTCCAATTTTGGGATGCAAACCATGTTTTTAGAAGGCCAATAAACCTGGTTTCCCTCCTGGGCAGGTTGAGGCCAAGAACGACTTTATATTTTGTAACCTGTCTGAAAATATAAATGGAAATGGTATGGACACACCGAACTTACAAAAAAAAAAGAAGGTAAAAAAGATCGGCAAATCACCTCCTTATCTGAGTGTCATTTTAATAATATCATATTAACGTGCTTGTGCAAGATATCCTTTTCTTGTGTTAAATAAAGCTCAAAATATATGGCTATATTAAATCTGCTGAGATTTAACGCTAAAGTTTAAAATAGTTCTATAGATAAAGCTTATGATGAAATTCTGGTTATTTTTAAATTTAAGTTAATAACGTTTAATATTTTCAAATAATTTTATTTTAGGATGATGTGATTTCTTGTAAAATTTGATGATAGAAGTTTACACTCTCAAGATTTAATATTAATAAATATATAAAATATAATAATAATAATAAATTTACAAATTAATTTAACATGAAAATTTAATATGTAATAATAATATTAAAATAATTAATTTAAAATGTAATACTAATATTAAAATAATTAATATATTTGGAGTGAGAAAAAAAATAGAAATAAATATACACAACCATATTAATATATATAATTGATATATACATATCATCATATGTCAATCACATGCACAAATACATTAGTAAATCTCATTAATATACATCATAGGTGTTAATGCTATCAATTTAATATTAAAATTAAAACTAATAAATATATAAATATAATAATAATATTACAATAATAATTACTATATTAGAAAATATTATTATAATTATAATAATAATTTATAATTATTATTATTATATTATAATAATATGATAATTTTATTGATATTATCAATAATATGATAAACCCAAGGGATTAATGATGATGATGATGATAATGTCTACTCAGAAAAATGAGATCTCTCAGACCTGAAGAAATTAAGAGATTAATTAATACATTTCAATATGTATTTCTATAATAAAAGAGAAGGGAAAGAAGCGGTCCAATATCACTATAGTTATGTTGACTGAACAACTCAAGAAGGTTGTTAGTGTGGCAAATGTTTTGGAAATGAGAATGGATGTCACTAAGAGTTGGGAAATCCAAGAGAAAATGTTTTCATCTTCAACCCACTTATTCTCACACATGTGACTCATTATTTCATCCCAAGGTGTTTTGGGAATAAACCGATGCTCTTCAAAGCTCATGAGAATTATTTCTTATCTTTGCAATTTTCATTTTCTTCTCACCATTGGTCAATACAGAGAGATAATGCTTGTTAGCAAGCGCATGGTTGATCACATCCTTATAATACCTTAGCTTCCTTTTCCCCTCTAGCTCCTTATCATCCCACAATTTATCCTTAAATTTGGAAATAGTAGTATTTTTAATATTATTTTTATTTTCGACGATGATCTCCTCCTTTAATGCCTAATGGTCGAGCCAAGACCAGACATCCTTGTGCCTATCTCTCTTGAGCTATAGGTGGGGGCTTTGGCTAGAGTTAGAAGAATTTTTGGGGAGCCTCTTGATTTCCATGTTGCGAAGCTTCTTCCTATACATCAGATAGTGAAACATAGAGATGCTTTCAATGGGGAAAATGATACATTCCATTAAGGCGATAGGATAAGGAGTATTTAATTTAATATTGAGGTTGTAGGTTTCTGTTAGATTAGCTCAATATTCCACCAAGATTCTCTAGATATACTACAACCCTAAAGATCACATCCATATAGATAGCAGGGGTGACAAGAGTGTCAAAGATGAACATTTTTTACTCCAAACCCAAAGATCAATTGTCTTCAAGCTCCTAATAAGATTTCCAACATCCATTAATCGTTTTCCCAATGTTATAATTCTATTTGAGCTTATGTTGAATGCCAATACCTTAATATTTGTATGAAGAATCGTTCTCCAAGTAATTGGTATCATAGATGAAATTCCATGGCTGGTCATTTTGTATTTAATTATCATGACTTTAGTCTTGTCGATACTAACAATCATACCAATCTTGTAGTAGTAATCATGGAGGATTTTAAATTTCTTATTGAGATCCTCATGGCATATCACTAGAAGAAAAGTATCATCAATATAAAGGAGAAGGGTATTGACCATACCAGTGAGCTTGGGACCATCACATCCCACAAATTCTAAGCTCTTCTCTCTTATCAATTTAAATGCAAAAAAGGGTAAGGGATAGGGGACACCCTTTCTTAATGCTAATATTGTGTTTAATATCTTTAGAACAACCCTCAATGGTCTTAATCTTGGAAAAAAATCTCTTGTATTACTGAATCACAACAACCCTCAATGCAGAAGGAAGCATAATCTCTTTGAGTCTTTGCCATAACTTTTCCCAAGGAACCACATCGAAATATTTTTTGGAAACAACAAAACAACAGAAGATATTAGTTTTACTATGGTGACATTCCTCGAAAATAATCCTAAGAGTCACAAGATGGTGAATAGTTGAGATCTGTCTCCTAAAACCAACTTTTCCTTTAGCTCATTTACCATGGATTTCAAGCCATGTCCTAATTTTCTTTTCCAATAGTTGAACACTAAAAGTTGGCTAATGAGAATGGTCCTATATTTAGAGGGAACATTTTTATGCCATCTTTTAAATATAGGCACAATAAGGCTTTTCATCCAAGACTTAGGGAAGTTGTTTTTTATTGCTAGATTGAAAATATTTTGAATATGAGGGATGAGGATGGACCTTCCCATTTTAAAAATTTAAGCTTTAAAGACTTCAATGTCCATGGCTTTCCCATTAGTGACTGTCTTAATATTGAATGTCATGTATTTAAGAGAGAACATATCCTCCTCTATAGGAGTGTTTAATATGCTTCCCATGGTCTCTAAAGAGTCATAAATATTCTTAAGATTTATTTCCCGATTCTTTAATGGGATCGAATTATTTTATTTTGTGTTACAAACAAGTATATTTCTTTAGAAATTTCTAGGATCAGCTTTAGAAAGGTGGCAAAGACACTCTTTACACTTATTAATATAGGATATTTTCATCCTCTTCATAAAAGCTTTGTACACAATTATTTTTTCAATATTTATAGTTTCGTTAGGAGCTTCTCTAGTTGCTTTTCTGGAAATTTTACAATCATTGTCAGACCAAGGGTTGGGCGCTATATTATTATTTTTATATGGTAGAGAAATTTTTAATGGTAGTGGAAATGGTTGTAGTGCAATTGTGGTAGATCAGATCAATGTTATTGTTATAAATAAAGAAACCAATATCCCTCTTTAAATCATGTAAGGAGAGATCTATTTTACTCTTGTCAAAACGAATGTGCCTTTGACTCTCATAGTTCTTTTGTGTATGGTTTGTGTGCATGTAAATATTTAGGGTTAGGGATAAGGGTTTGTGTTTAGAATCGAGCTTGTGGTCATTTATGATGTCAAAATTTACCATACAGTTGAGAACGTGGGTGTCTAATATCACATAATCCATAAAAATGCTACCCAAACTATATTAGGTAATTTGGCTAAAGGTGGGCCACTTATTAATTCCATTACAAATAATCTGGTATTGGAAACTAAAAATATTAATAAGTTCAGTAGCAACTATGTTCTCTAGTTTGTCTTCAAAATTTCTTTTTAATCTATTAGCTAAGTTGCAGTCCTCATCTAGTCATAAGGGGTTAGGGTTAGATTTATTTCTTATTAAAGTAGCTTGGTTAAAAGTGGTTCTTGCACTAAATTCCCTCAGAAAAATTGTATTTCCTTCATTCCTTAGATTGCGGATATCCCGTTCTAAGGTGTTGAAGGGGAAATTCTTATCCAAGTTGTTTTTATTATTAGAGAGAGATTCAATAGGAGCAAAATAAAAAATTGTGTCCTATTGTTAGAATACAAATTTTGATCCATGTCTACTAATTGAGGGGTTCGATCTTATGAATTCGAAAGTGCAAAGATATATTATATTTTATACAATAGGCTATACTACCAAAACCTCTGTGATAGGATTTCATTTTCCAAGTTGACCAGATAATAATATATCCAGGTGGGGGACCCCAGATTCATCATGATCCTAGGTTTCAACTAAGAAAATAATATTAATATCACTTAGTATCCAACTTAACATAGGTCCTTTACCCCATGGAAAACTACGAAAGTTCCAAAAGAGGATATGCATTGTTCCTAATTCCTCTTTTTCAAGTATGATTTCGGAATATTCCTTTCTTCTCTCCTTTACCTTTTGGACCTCTTTCTTTAGTTCAACTTGATCTGTTGGAATGAGATCTTCGTTTATAAATAGATCTTCGTTTATAAATATATATTCATTTGGAGATTTACTAAGTAAATCTCATTTATGGTCATTACATTCCACCTTAACAAAAATCAATCTATGTTTATGCTCTAGTATTTTTCCAACCCTTTTTTCTTTTGTTAGATAAGTTGTCTGAATTTATGACTTAGTTTTTAGTTGTTATTCTACTATTTATAATTTTTCGTCATTGTTTTTCTCTTCTATGCCAACAATTATAAGATACACGACTCTCTTAGGGCACTAATAACCTAGTTCAATTAGTTTGTTCATTTCATCTTTTATTGATTTGATATCAAATTTATTACGTGTTTTTCTTAAGGATGAGTTAATATTTAGTTTTTATTTTAATTATTTAATATCTTCTCTCATGGTGAAATTTTATTCCACTACTGATTGTTTTTGTGTTCAATTTCTTGCATCCTATCTTCTATTCCTTGGAGTTTAGTCTCGAGTGCTATCATTTTATTTCCTAAACATTTGTAGTTGTTGTTGAACATTGTAGATAATTAGATCTTATGCTCCATAATAATTATGCATAATTCTTGTTTAATTTTCCACTCTTTCTCATCTCTTAACTTTTATATAGATTCAATTTAGTCATACAGATTGTTTAGGGTAATTTTTCTTGGCCTCCATTTTCTCAAGAGGTTTAGGAATATGAGGGGAAATGCTCAAAGTTTTAATAGATAGAAATTAACAAGAAAAATATTAAGTAGGTGAAATGGAATGTATGTGCATAGCTTATTAGAACTAGAGAGGTATATTCAACTGTGATATTAGTTGAAGAGAAAAATCTGAATATTTATTATAGTTTTCACTCAGTATGTATGTGGCTGCAGAAGTTTGATATATCTAAACCTCAAAAAAATATGAATAAATTTTAGGTACATAAGTACCACAAAACTCTAGTAATAAGAATAATACCAAGATGCAAAGTGTCATCCAAATATATGTTGCAGTTGGGTAATACATTAAAGGTGCCAAGAGGTTTTATATTATCACAAAGGTGTCAAGTGGCAAGTGCCACTGATTATATTTTGTGTCAAATATATGTTGCATTCGGTTAATACCATAAAGGTGCTTAGTGGTAAGTACCATACAACTCCAATAATATGAATATATCAGGTTGTAGAGTGTCATATAAATATATGTCACAACCAAATAATACTGTAGAGGTTTAATTACTGTAACATTATTCATCGAGATGTAAAGGTGATATGTAAAAAATTTTCGATGTAAATTTGAGATGAAAAAGTAATACTGCGATATTAATCCAAGACTGTAGAGAGGATTAATATCACAAACCCAAGGTATTAATATTGGAAACCCTTGGGATTAATATTATAAACTCAAGAGATTAATAAACCCAAGCGATTAACATTATAAAATCAAGAGATTAATTACACCTAAGGGATTATTAATATTATAAAACCGAAGGATTAATAAACCCAAGGTATTAATATTATAAACCCAGTATTACAAAGCTCTAATATTATAAAACTAATATTAAAAACTCAATATTAAAATCCCTAATATTATAAACCTAATATTAAATGCTAGTTTTGTAATGTAACAATGAAACGTTGAATAAATTACAATGTAATATAACACTACTATAATTACTTTTAGATTGTTTAATTGTCGTATTGGGACAATGTTTGTCACAATATGACATTGGATACATTTTTGTACCATTCCAACGTCACAATATTAAACCCTAATATAAAACCCTAACATTATAAAACACAATATAATAAACTGTAATATTAAACACCACTATTATAAATTACAAACCAAATATTAAACCCTAATACTAAACCCCAATTTTGTAATGTTGCAATGAATCGTTGAAAAAATTACGATGTAAAGTAATAATGCAATAATGATTGATTGTCACAATGCAATGTTGGATACATTTTTATACCATTTGAATGTCACAATATTAAAGATAATACAAAACCATATCATTATAAAACCAAATATAATAAACCCTAAGTCTAATATACTAAACCCTAGGATTACTAATATAAACCTCCATGATTCATGTTATAATATTGATATTAATATTAAGAATATAATAATTATTATTATTATATGATAATTATGATAATAATAATAACCATTATAAAAATATTTTATAATTATTATTATTATTAATATATTATAATTGTTAGCCTCCACAATGTCCCAAGGCTGAAAGGAAATCGTTGGAGGTAACCTCAAACCAAGCTTTTATTTTGGTAGCTAGACCTATGAAACCAGAGAGGGCTCTCTCTATGAAAAACACATCCAAGGGATTGACTGGTGCAAGAGTTGATTTTAGGCTAGAGAACTCAACTCTAAGGTTTTTTTTCTACTCGATTAGGGATGAAAAGCAAGTAACTAGGTGTTGTAGCCTCTACAACACCCTCCAAAAAATTCACAGTTTAAAAAAATTTCTTGAAGCCCCTTGAGCATAAAGAAAAGTTAATTTAAGATCCGGGAGGGTTAAATCGCTGAGTCGCATATTTTTAAATTTACGGAAAACCGCGACCCCGCGACCTCGAGGTCGCAAGGTTGCAAGGTCGCGAGGTCACATCTCCTTTAGACCACCGCACAATGCAACCCCGCGACCTCATTAAATGCCCGCAAATGCGACCTTTTTATTAATAGAAGGTCACTAGGTCTCATTATACACATTTAGCGGATAGGAAAAAAACGCCTCTGATAGGTCGACTGGAGTGCGATTTTCTCGGGTAAGTTGCCGTTTTCCTCCTCCTGTTTCCTTTTATGGTTTTCTTGCCTAATTTTCCTTTCCTTAGCCCTTAAATTACCCCCTGTCTTGGCCATTGTTTTCATTTGACACTTAGGGGTTTCCCCTTTTTGGCTCTGGCATTTACCCTGCTTGCATAACCTTATCATAGTTCCCATCTAGACTCTCATGGCCTGTATCCTGCTCCAAAAGCTCTCCTCTTGCTCTGTCTTGGCCCATTTAGCCTTGTACTTTTCAAGGTTGAGAAAAATAAAACTTCACGCGGCGCGCGCCAAAATCCCGGTAAGCCCCAGCGCGACTTGCGACTTGTGTGACCCTGCAACCCAGTCACTGAGTCGCCAGGTCACAAATCGCTCTTCAATTTTTTTTCTCGCGACTTCGCGAATTAGCGACCTTGTGAACCGGTCGCAGGTCACCGAGTCACTCTCCCATTATTTTTTCTAGAATTTGCGACCCAGCGATCCCGCGACTTGGTCGCAAAGTCACGAGGATGCACTTCCATCCATTTTCCACAACTAGTGACCCAACAACCTCGCGACTTGGTCGCAAGGTTTCAAAGTTGAAAAATCTTTGAAAATATCAACATCGCGACCTTTGCGACCCTGCGACCCAGTCGCAGGTTGCTAATTCATCTCTGCCTGTGCCCCCAGTTGAAATGATTAATATTTGTACCTAGGTTTGTGTTATCATGGCATCTTTCTTATCCTGGGACTCTTTCATGAACATGACAGGTGAATTCGAAGCAGACTTAGAGTGTATCCTTGTCCCCTCAGATTCAAGCTACATGGGACCTCTAGTATCTCAAAGAAATGACAAGAGCCTAGAATTAGAGGACGTAGAGATGGATATACCAATGTCCCCGCTCCCGATATATAGACATACCCTATGTACATTTTCCAAAGGGGACAACATGCGTTGGTACCAAGTGTACCAGGAGTTCACTCGACAGGAATTCCAAAAGGACCTCCCTGATCAGGAAGTATATACACAGGTCAAAATATCAAAGCTCCATCTCGCAGGTGCCCATCCGGCTATATTCCCATGCATGGAGGCTATAGAATGGATTATACAGAACACTGACGCCAAAAAGTGGGTAATCAGGGATAGTGAAGGAAAAGCTTTCACGGCTCTCAAACGCTGAGACGCACAAGTTTAATATTCATTGCCTGAAAGAGAGGAGGAATTTACATAATATTGGGCCATCGCCCATGTAGTCCCCATAATAGATACTTTAAAAGGATGGTGGGAGGATCCCGATAAATTCAAGTTTAAGAAGGATCAATAATATCTAGTGGCAAGCCTTCGAAACGTGTATAAATTGGTGGTCGCTATGCTTTGCAGATTGTACGGGCACCCCGATGCTACCACTTTCAGTGGCACGTGGGCAACCCTCATGGAGTATGTCACGGTGCAAGGCATCTGTTTCAACTGGGCTAGCATACTAGTGACCTCTCTTCATACAAACTTATCCTTGGCGTTGGTACCAGATGATGGATTTCCTTCTGAATTCTACATGGCCTCTTACTTGTTGGATGTTGTTTGTTCGAGGTGCCACTTTGAGGGGTGGGTGCACAGCTAGGATCCGAAACAGACCCGTCCAATCCACTTACAGACCAAAGTATTTTGGGATTCCAGATATAATTAGGACATAGAGCCGATTTCTCAAGTTTTCGTCCCAGCTCTCTACAGAAAATTGTTTGGCTAAGACACTACTTGCATGTCTTGGTGAGCCAAGGAGATGCTAGGCAAGGTGGCGCGTTGGTTCCTGTTTGAAGAGTACACATTCATACGAGTTTTTGGCTCATACAAGGCCCCCCATGCTATGCCCCGATATGTTACTGATAAAATTCTCATTCAAGAGGTCTGTTTCCAGATGTCTTCCGATTTCTCCAAGGTCCTGACCAAGGGTAAGAAGAAGCCGTGGTCTACGCTACCCCTCACTATCGATACCTGCACGGTCAAATATTTTAGGGAGGTAGAGGTAGAAGCTGAAGAGATGAAAATTTACCACCTTCGGTCATTAGACCACCAGACATATGACCCAGAAAGGATAGTCCCTGATCACTGCAAATGGGCTAAGTTCAAATGGAACTATCAGCACACAGAATGCTCGGGCGAAGACGAAAGAAGAAATTGGTATAACGCATATAGGCAGCTTGCTCTGGGGGCATGGTCTGATCAAGAAGACCCAGATGACCAGACATTGGAGGACATGAGCCATAAATTAGGAGGCACTTCTTCTTCTTTGGCTAAAAGGCCTCGAACTAGTACAGGGCACAACACTTCTACCAATTAGAAAGAACTAGAAGCCCAACAAGAAATGGAAAAGAAGATGAAAGAAGAGGAAGATAAGCGAAAAAGGAGTCTGAGGTCAGAGCAGAAGAAGAAGCAGGCAGAAGAGGGTAGGAGAAAAAATGAGGAACAAGAGGTGGAGGATGCAGTGGAATGGAAAATCAAGAAAGAATTAGATCAAGTAGAAGCCAAATGCCCGAAGAAAGTAGAACAAGCAGTAGCAGAAGCCGAACGTAAAAGGAAAGCCGAACTAGAAGCAACGGTAGAAGCAGAGCACATACATAAAAGAGAACATGAAAAGGCAGAAGCTGAATGCCTTCAAAAAGAGGAAGAAGAAAAGAAAATAAATGAAGAGGACGATAGAATGATGGAGAACATCAAGGCATCTCCCCAAGGCACAGGATCACAAACAGAGCTACCACCCCTCGAGGTACCTGCAGTCAGTACACATGCTACACTCTGTGATGTGAGTTCCTACGAAGGGCAAGAGGAAGGGGTATTCGATCTTACCAGGCTCACATATGACTAGTTCTCCTTCAAGATCCGATAGCAGAAAAGAAGATTCCTGGCACGAAATCCTTCTGCCTCATCCACAGCTGCAACGGAGAAAGACATGGTCTTAGACACTAGGACTAACACTATGATGATAGCATCGGCCGGCATAGCTTTCGCCGCGGCAACGGAGGAGAATGTAAAAAGAATGAGTAGAGAGATCTTCTCTCTAGATAATAGGTTACAAGAAGCAGATTAGAGGGGGGCAAGGGCAGAGCAGGAAAATATAGCATTAAGAGAAGAGATTCAACAACTCCAAAGGAAGTTAGATATATTAAAGGCCACCATGAGACAAGTCTATGGGGAAATTTTTACTATAAAACAAACAATTTCCCACTTGGTGAGAGCCCAAATAGAAACCAAGCAGAGGAACGAGCAGCTGAATGAAGCCTAAGCTGCCTTGGACAGAATGATAGATTGGACGGTCCGGTACCCCCAAGCTCTCGAAAACCTGCCAAAGAAAGACTGGATCCACACATAAGATGCCAAAGTCCATATCCGGATTAAAATGTAGTCGAAGGATAGGCTATCCAAGGACTTAGATAAGGTGATGTGCGCATACGAAAATTTGATCAGCATCATCGATTCAATGCACATATTACATCACATTCCATATTTGGGTGCATTGGATGAGGAGAAGACATGGGAATAGGTGGATCTGGAGACCCAGGCATTTTTTGCAGCCCATTATGCAAGCCGCTTCCACTTTCGATCTTGCAGCATCACAGGAGAACCTGGGAAAGTTTCTTGTCACACCAGTCTGGATCTACACCAAGCTTTCCTCCCTGTCCAACCTGGTCATGCAGAAAAGAGAGATTCTAATCCCAAATGCCTTGGAGTGTCTGCATCGATTGAGAGAGGAAGTTCCTTTGATTTCTCCCATAGCGGCAGATTATCATGCTTGGTAGAACTTTCTCAAAGGACAACAAGTTAATGCCCCAGACCTCGATCGCGCGCACATCCTCATGATCAGGTGGTAGTAGGTCGCAGGTCGCATTTCCCAGCTGGGTCGTAGGTCACACTTCACATCTTGGTCACAGGTCGTAGGGCAGCTCAACAGTTGTGCAGGTGAAAAGTCAGGAAGCCTAGAGGGCAAATTTTGGTCTATAAAACTCCCTCCGGGAAGATTGTAAAGGATCCTTTTTCGGGGGGACTCGAGATTTAGAGAGCATTATATCGAAGGATAACACTCTTTTGCACATGAATACAGATACTTGTCAAAACTCCTTTTGGATCTGATTTGTTTTGCTGTGCGGACACTATGAGTATTTCTTATACAGTTTCAAACTTCTTTTTATTAATGAAGTTGCTCTTTAATGGCATCATTTATGCATTATAGTTCTATATACTTGTTTTAATTATGTTTAGTTCATTTCACTTTCTTAATGGACGTTAATGACTTTGTTTATTAGCATTTGTATTATCATTTAGATCTCTCAGGAAGTGAAGGGATTTTTTCGCCATAAGGAATTCTTTCTTTTATGGTCAGAACAACCTACAAGCATGACCCCGATGATGTTTTGTTAACAACACTTCCTTTGGTGTTTATGCTTTATTGTTCATCTCGCTACATGTAGTGTTATATATGTGTTTAACTCATCAATCATGTATCTTGTATCATTTGAATAAGTGTGTGTCCGCAGGTTCATTGAGCTCTTTTGAGACCAAAGGAAAGGAGACTTAAGCCGTAGCTAGACCCACACCATGGACGGGATCCCTACTCCAAACGGTTAAGAGTCTATTTGGGACCTTTAACCAGGGAGATCCCGTGTTGTTGGCTGGATAGATTTTCCGGTCAACAGAATTGACGCTAGAAGGAGGGCCTGATGGCATCCTCCCAGCACACAAGTAATATTACATCACAAAATACCTAAGGGGAGGTCATAAACGATGATACTATTCCTTCCCCTTTGGAAGATATTCAAGGAGAGGAGGATCCATATTATGAAATCACTAGAGCGCAGTTGAGAGCCCTGCGCCGAGTTGCCTGAAATCTTATCAGGGATTTGTGACATGCCCCAATCATGAATTTCTTGACCCACACTAGGACCCCTGCTGATAACATCACTCGTAAAAGTGTTTTGGTGAGTTCCATACCTCAGTTGGTAAATTTTATGGTTGAAGACCTCGCCACTACTGTCCAGAATGACGAACCGATTCCTGAGCTCCAAGTGGGTGAAGAAGAGGAACCTGGCATGAGTGAAACCCTCCATGATCCTCAGCCTAACCAAACCCAACATAACAACAACCAAGTCCGCCCCCCGCCTAGGGGAGGCAAGGGAAATAGAGGCCGAGGGAATGAAGGCGAGGGAAATATAGCCCGCAGAAATGAAGGTGAGGGAAATAGAGCTCGCAGAAATGAAGGCGAGGGTAACAGAGGCCAAGGGAATGGAGGTAGGGGAGATAGAGGATGTGGCCAAAGGCACCATGCCACCCACCGCAGTCAAAACGAAAATAGGCCATCTGTCTATGAGTGGGGATATCTCGGAAATATGGCCAACCGTGAGGGATATCAAGATGAAAACTCTCGCCATGGGGGAGAAGCATCTGCGTTAGGCATGGGGAGTGAATCTAAACCTAAGATCAGGCACCACGAGTGTGCCAAGAGGGTGCAACCACTTGTCCGGATGGCCCAGTCCCCATTAGATATTTTGGGCCCCCTCCATGACATGCCTAGGCACCTTGAGAGGCATTTCCCTAAGTTTGACCCCGAGAAAGGCACGTTGGACGAGGATCATATAAGCAGCTTCTATCTTTCTATGCAAATTATGAGAGTTCAAACAGATGACATTGATTGTCACCTTTTTCCGTACACTCCTGAAAACAAAGTGGGGACCTAGTACCGCTCCCTCCCAAGTGCCTCCATAACATCATGGGACCAATTTCGTCGCGCGTTCTTGCAAAAATTTTCAGAGGACAAAGCCCCTTCCATGCTCCTCACAGAGTTAAGCACCATCAAATTCCATAAGAAAGAAAAGGTCAGGGATTTCAATCAGCACTTTGCTACCATTCTGCAAAATTTTCCCCGAAACTTGGTGTTGGATGACTCCATTACCATAGACTACTATACAAAATATCTCCCCAAGGATATTTCCATATTCGTAAAACGCGAAGCTTGGGCCACCCTTGTGGAAAATTACGCGGTGTTCCTCACTGTAGAGAGGGACATGCTTTCTATAGGAGCCATAGATCATGATGGGAGAGATGACCAAAACCCACCATGAAGAAAAATCAGTCCTCCACACCTAAGAATGCAGATAAGGATAAGGATGCTTTTGAGTTCGAGAGTATAGCAAAAACCCTTAAGCTATTGAAAAATGAAGTCTCTGACCTGAAGAGAAAGGGAATAGAACCTACGACTGGCACTAAGGCACAAAAGCCCTTTTTCAGAAAGAGTAACCCCAACACTAGCCGACCTCCATCTAACCCAAACACTGTTCTCAACATGGAAGAAATAGGAAGAGATAACTTTTGTTCTTTCCATCAGGTTGCCCACTCTGAAAAATCTTGCCCACAATGGATTGGTAGCATGACCGCAGTAGTAAATCAAATTTTGGATGATAAAGACCTAGGGGATGTAGGGGAGAATGAGTTTCTGACCATGAAGAATATTTTACCCCTGATGAAGAACCGGGGTCCTTTGTTCTTGCATTTGACATAATCCACGGGGAGAAAAATCTTACCATCACTGGTATCGATATGGCAGATGAACCTAAGGTCAAACCTGTATGAAATTATAGCCTTAGAAGCAAAGGACCAGTCCCCGAACAGTCCTTTGAATAGAAGAAAAGGGATTTCTTAAGGAAAATTCTTCCCCCTTGGAGTGAACAACAGGCTGTTCCTGAGAAGCCCACAAATAAAAACACTCGAGAAAATCAAAAGAGAAAGCTCCCGGTGGGGTCCCCCAAAGCCACTACCAAGCCTAGTCCTCAATCTGATTCTGGTTATAACATTATTGAGGACATGAAAAAAAATAGAGCCAACATCTCCCTCTACGAGCTTGCCCACATCACTAATCAACGAAAACTTATTCTCAAAGCCTTCGCCAATACCTCAACTACTAAACTTGTGAGCAATACATCTGCACAAGCTAGTCTGAGTGTTCAATCTATTGTAAACGCCATCAATGAAAATTACAGGGGATCCACTCCTCCTTTCCTCTTATCATTCGAGATCTTGAACTTCAACGTCCATAACTATCTAATTGACTCCGGTGCATCCACAAACGTCATGCTCCTATCTGTTTGTAAGAAGTTGAACATCCGCCTAGAGAAACCTGACGTGAGAATCACCCAACTTGACAGATCACAGGTTCCAACTGTAGGAGAACTGAATAATGTCATCATCCGGCTTTCGTCCGACTCTATAGTCCACCAATGTATAGACATTGTAGTTGTAGACATCCCAGAAGCCTACGGCCTATTACTTAGTAGAGACTAGTCCAACAAGCTGCAAGGGTATTTTGCCACCGACTCGTCCCACTTGTGGTTTCCTTACAAGGGCCAGAACAACCAAATCAGGGTCGAAAGCCAACCTTATATGAAATATACTATGATTGATTTGTATGCTACTAACAAAACTATCAATTTTTCCCAGGAAGATCTTGGCATGTGTTTCTTGGAGGCCATTTTCAGATGTTACCATCTTCCTCAGTCTCCGGTAGGCCTTGAGATCTATTCATAACTAAAACTCATCACAGAAGACCAAACCACCCCCATCTCACACCAAGCTGAAACCCCTCCCCAACCTGCAACCCCAGAGGAGCCAAAAAATGACGTGTCGACCCTGTATTACAATGGTTCCAAGACCCATGACGGAGCTGGCACAAGCTGCATCCTCCTGAATCCTCAGAAGAACAAGTTCTTGATTTTGTGTCGACTAGAGTTCCATTGCACCAACAATACCGCTAAATATGAAGCTTTAGTCCTCGGACTCAAGAAGGAACTGGACTTAAAGGTAAGATGCTTACAGGTCATCAGAGAATTTGAGATCATCACTTGGTAGGTACACAATACCATTCATTGTTTGTATCTACACTTAAAAGCATATCAACAAGAGGTATGGCGTCTTATTTCTACTTTTTATGTGTTTGGAATCAAATCTGTCCTTAGAATGCATAATGCAGCAACTGATACTCTGGCTAATGCTCCTGCTAGATTTACCCCTATAAGGGACAAATTTTATATTGAAGTTATGTATAAACCCTCCGTGCCATATAATATTACTAATTTACATGTCTTTGATGATGACCAACAGATATTGGAATTCATGCTCAACACCGAAGTATTCAAAGACGTGGTAATAGATGAGGTGGATCACGATCAAGCTCTGTTGGAAGAGCATGATAAACACAAGGAAAATCCCATGCCAAAGGGGATAGTGTCACTTGAAAAACTCTTTGATCTGCAAAACTATTTCCGCAGGCCCCCAAACACCAAAGTACAAAGTTCCACCTTGGCACATCGGCAGGTCAACTTAGGATCAGATGAGGACCCAAAGTTCATCAACCTTGGGAAATACTGTTCCGACCAGAAGACGGAGGCTTTCACCCAGCTATTCAGGAAGTATTGAGACATATTTTCTTGGACGTACGATGATTTACATATGTACGATACTCGAATTATTCGGCACGTGATACCCATGAAGGAAGGAGTGAAACCTTTCCAACAAAATCTCAGAAAAGTGCATCCTACATTAGAAACGATGATTCAAAAAGAAATTAAGAAGCTCTTGGATGCATGCATCATCTTCAAAGTTCGCCACTCCCTTAAGTGTCAAATTTGGTCCCAGTACAGAATAATTCTGGCGAGATCTGTTTATGGGTGGATTTCTGGAATTTAAATCGGGCCTCAGATAAAGAAAATTACCTGGTGCCTCCTATGGAACAAATATTGCAAGCTGTGTTCGGATCCGAGATGTTCTCCTTATTGTATGGGTTCTCCTATTACAACCAAGTGCTCGTCGCTGAGCCAGACATATTGAAAACTACTTTTCGGACCAAATGGGGAACGTTTGCTTTTAGACACATGCCCTTAGGATTAATAAACGTGGGGGAAAATTTCCAACGAGCCATGGATATAGCTTTCTGTGGCTTGATAGGACGGAGCGTGGTAGTCTATTTGGATGACGTCACCATGTTTTCAAAACACCGGGGCAATCATTTACGCCACCTTAAGAAATTTTTTGAAAGGTGCAGGAAGTACGGGATCTCACTCAACCCGAAGAAGAGTGTTTTCACTGTGGTAGAAGGGAATTTCTTGGGCCACATTATAGCTAAGTAGGGCATTGTTGTAGATCCTGAGCGGGAAAAAGCCATTGCCCAGATTCCACTCCCTAGCAGTAAAAATGCTATGCAATCTTTCCTTGGGAAAATTAATTTTGTACGTAAATTCATATCATATTTCACCCAAATAGTCAGGCCTTTGCAGGGGATGATCAAGAAGAATGTGATTTTCGAATGGAATCTGCCAGAGAGGGAGGCTTTCAAAAAAATCAAGTAGGCTATAGCTGAAGCACCATCCCTCCAAAGTCCAGATTTTAGCAGGAGCTTTATCCTATATACTTTCGCTTTGGATTCATCACTTGCAGCTGTCCTCACGCAGAAAGACAACAAAAATGATGAACGACCTATATCCTTCATGAGTACTGGTTTACAGGGAGATGAATTGAATTACCCTGAAATCGAGAAGCAGGCTTATGCAATCTACAAAGAAGTCAAACATTTCAGGCCATACATCTTGAAAAACCATGTCACAGTTTTCGTCCCCCATCCAGCTATCCGCTCACTGTTCGTGCAGCAAGAGCTAGGTGAGAGACGAGGCAACTGGGTAGCATGTCTTCAAGATTATGAGTTGAAGTTTAAACCAGCACACACTGCCAAAGGACAAGGACTCTACCAAATGGCTACAGAGGCTGCAAGCGCACACAAAGTTGAAGAGGAGTGTTGGGAATAGGAAATCGACATGTATCAGAGTGATCGTGCACCTCAGCAGAGAAACCCTTCTTGGTACTCTAACATTTTGGGATATTTAGCACATGGTGTCTTGGATCCTGCATTTACTACTCGTCAGAAATGCGCAATAAAGCTTAAGGCTGAATCTTACCAGTTGATCTAGGATAATCTTTTAAAGAAACATTTCGGTGGAGTTTTGTTACGCTGTCTGGAACATGATGAAGCACAGAACATCTTGACCGAACTGCATGACAGACTAGATTGAGGGCACATTTCAGGCGATACCACTGCCCACAAGATAATGTGTGCGGGATACTATTAGCCAACCCTTTTCAGAGATGCACATGTGTATGTACGAAAGTGCACTCAATGCCAAAAGTTCGCAGACCGGGAAGCGTGACCAGCCGCCCCCCTATAGTTAGTGGCAGTGGAGGAACCCTTTCAACAGTGGGGTTTGGACGTGATTGGTGAAATCCTACCTCACTCCTCCAAGCAACACCAGTATATTCTCACTGCCACCGATTATTTCACCAGGTGGGTCGAAGCAGTACCTTTACGCCAAATTAATGATCAAGAGGTAATAGAATTCGTGACTCATTCTATCATCACCGAGTTTGGCATTCCAATTTCCTTGGTTTTTGATAATGAAACTTACTTTTCATCTTTTAAATTGTATGATTTTTCTATAGAAAATGGTATTGCGCTTAAACATTTTGCAAATTATTATCCCCAAGGAAATGGGTTAGCTGAGTCGACTAATAAAAATATTATCCGCATCATTAAGAAGGCTCTACTATCCCACCAATGAAACTGGCATAACGCCCTTCACAATGCTCTTTGGGCCGACTATGTCATGCCCAAATCCTCTCTCTGCACCTCCCCGTATTTTCTTATGTATGGAAAAGAAGCAGTTTTTCCTCCCCACTTGTCTCTCCCTGCCCTTCAGTTGTCCCAAGAAAGCCATAGTACCCCATGCCCCACCTTGCAGACTCGGATCGATACACTATTGAAGTTGGAGGAAGAGAGGCAACAAAACTTGGGAAAGGTTCGCCATCCACCAAAGTCGGATCAAGAGATGGTTTGATAAGAAATTCGCAGGGAGTAAAATTTTTGAGGAAGGAGACCTAGTCCTTAAGTGGGATAAAGCTCATGAAGAAAATGGAAAACATTCCAAATTCCAAGCACCGTGGACAGGTCCATTCCAGGTCAAGGAGAAATTGGGTTCCCACACGTTTAGACTACAAACTCTTGAGGGAAGATTCAAGGTCCTCCCAGTGAATATGCATGACCTTAAACATTAATTCACTTAGTAGCCCTCAGAGGGTTGTCCTACCCCTGTACCATAATTTTTTTCTTTAGTTTCATTTCAAAAAATAAAAAATAAAAATTGCAAAAGACGGAAGGCCCTGTCGGAGCTACGTAATGGGCACACTGCACCAGGTTCTATGCTGATGGGAAGCCTTTCCTGAAAGACATGAAGGTGGTGAAATCTTGCCTGTAATTGACACCCAAAGGTAGTACATGACCTAGCTCAAGCCACCAAGTGGGGGGAGCTCACCTAGCGATTTCAAAAGGGTGTCTGTAAGAAGAAAGTTCGATACAGCGACAACCAGATCGAAAGGGAACAGAGTTAACTTTAGGTGATGTCAGGACATCCAGGAAAAACTAAAGTCCTCATATCATACTAGGAGCAACCTCTCTACAAGTAAAATAAGTCGATATCCCTCATCCACCCAAGAAAAAAAGTTTCCCCTCTCAAATAAGTGCCATGAGCACATCTAAATAAGTGCCTTAGGCACATTAAAAAATAAGTGCAATAGCACACCAATAAAGGGTAAAGGATTGAAAAAGGCTTCCTACGCAGAGAGGTGATGTGACGAATCCGTCGGGGTACTAACCAGGCTCGCTGGAAGCAGAGCAACATTCATGACTCCTAGGTAGTGACTCTACCAGGACTGCAAGGTTTGCAAGCAGCGGGGCAACACGATGAGGACAAAATAATCATACCGGACCCTGTGGCCTCCTAAAGTTCTCCAAACCTTTCAGTCTAGAAACCTGAAGCAATGAAACTTGGTTAACTAGTACCTAAACAAGCTAGCTAGCCAAGCAACCTCGCAGGGTGCCAAAGGCAAGGTAGTAAGTACCTTAAGGTGAAAAGGACAGCCAGTGAAGGTCCCTCCCTCCCCCCACCAATGCAAACCATCGGCAGAGACTCTGAGTCTGACCATTAAATCACCATTTTTTGTAGCCTCTACAACACCCTCCAAAAAATTCACACTTTAAAAAATTTTCTTGGAGCCCGTTGAGCATAAAGAAAAGTTAATTTAAGATCGAGGAGGGTTAAGTCGCCGAGTCGCATATTTCTGAATTTATGGAAAACCGCGACCCCGCGACATCGAGGTCGCAAGGTCGCAAGGTTGTGAGGTTGCATCTCATTTAGACCACCGCACAATGTGACCCCACGACCTCATTAAATGCCCACACGTGTGACCTTTTTATTAATAGAAGGTTGCTAGGTCACATTATACAAATTCAGCGGATAGGAAAAAAATGCCTTTGATAGGTCGAATGGAGCATGATTTTCTCGGGTAAGTTGCCGTTTTCCTCCTGCTGTTTCATTTTATGATTTTCTTGCCTAATTTTCCTTTCCTCGGCCTTTAAATTGCCCCTTGTCTTGGCCATTGTTTTCATTTGACACTTAGGGCTTTCCCCTTTTTGGCTCTGGCATTTACCCTGCTTGCATAACCTTATCATAGTTCCCATCCAGACTCTCATGGCCTGTATCCTGCTCCGAAATCTCTCCTCTTTCTCTATTTTGGCCCATTTAGCCTTGTAGTTTTCAGGTTAGAGAAAAATAAAACTTCACGCGGCGCGCACCAAAACCCCGGCAAGTCCCAATGCGTCTTGCGACCTGTGCGACCCCGCGACCCAGTCGCTGAGTCGCCAGGTCGCAAATCTCTCTTCAGTCTATTTTCTCGCGACTTTGCAACTTAACGACCTTCTGACCCAGTCGTAGGTTGTCGAGTCGCTCTCTTGTCAATTTTTCTAGCATTTGTGACCCAGCGACCCCACAACCTGGTCGCAAAGTTGCAAGGTCGCACTTCCATCAATTTTCCATAACCGGCAACCCAGCGACTTGGCGACCTAGTCGCAACGTCACAAAGTCGTAAAATCTTTGAAAATATCAACATCACGACCTTTGCGACCCTGGACCCAGTCACAGGTCCCTAATTCAGCTCTACTTGTTCCCCCAGTTGAAATGATTAATAGTTATACCTAGGTTTGTATTATCATAGCATCTTTCTTATCCTGGGACTCTTTCATGAACATGACAGGTGAATTTGAAGCAAACTTAGAGTGTATCCCTGTCCCCTCAGATTCAAGTGACATGGGACCTCTAGTATCTCAGAGAAAGGACAAGAGCCTGGAAGAAGAGGACGTAGAGATGTATATACCAATGTCCCCGCTCCAGACCTACAGAGATACCCTATGCACATTTTCCAAAGGAGAAAGCGTGCGTTGGTACCAAGTGTACTAGGAGTTCGCTCGATGGGAATTCCCAGAGGACCTCCCTAATCGAGAAGTATACTTACAGGTCAAAAGGTCAAAGCTCCATGTCACAGGTGCCCATCCGGCTATAATCCCATGTGCAGACGTTATAGAATGGATTATACAAAACACTGAGACCAAAAAGTGGGTAATCAGGGACAGTGAAGGCAAAGATTTCGCCGATCTCAAAGGCTCAGACGCTCAAGTTTACTATTCATTTCCTGAAAGAGAGGAGGAATTTACAGAAGATTGGGCCATCGCCCATCCAATCCCCATAATAGATACTCCAAAAGGATGGTGGGAGGAGCCCGATAAATTCAAGGTCAAGAAGGATAAAGAATATCCACTAGCAAGCCTTAGGAAGGTGTATAAATTGGTGGTCACTATGCTTTACAGATTGTACAGGCGCCTCGATGCTACCACCTTCAGTGGCACGTGGGTAACCCTCATGGAGTATGTCATGGTGCAAGGCGTCCATTTCAACTGGGCCAGCATACTGGTGACCTCTCTTCATACAAAATTATCCTCGGCCTTGGTACCAAATGATGGATTTCCTTCTGAATTATACATGGCCTCTTACTTCTTGGATGCTATTTGTTTGAGGTGCCACTTTGAGGGGTGGGTGCGCTGGGATCCAAAACAGAGCTTTCCAATCCACTTATAGACCAAAGTATTTTTGGATTCCAAATATAATCAGGACATAGAGCCGATTTCTCAAGTTTTAATCCCATCTCTCTATAGAAAATTGTTTGGCCAAGACACTCCTTGCATGTCTTGGCGAGCCAAGGAGACGCTAGGCAAGGTGGCGCATTGGTTCCCATTTGAAGAGTACACATTCATTCGAGTTTTTTCTCATACAAGGCCCCACATGCTATGCCCCTATATGTTACTGGTAATATTCTCATTCAAGAGGTTTGTTTCCAGATGTCTTTCGGTTCTCCAAGGTCCTAACCAAGGGTAAGAAGAAGTTGTGGCCTACGCTACCCCTCACTATCGATACCTGCACGGTCAAAGATTTCAAGGAGGTAGAGGCAGAAGCAGAAGAGATATAAAGTTACCACCTTGGGTCATTAGACCACTGGACATATAACCTAGAAAGGATATTCCCTGATCACTGCAAGTGGGCTAAGTTCAAATGGAACTACCAGCACATGGAATGCCCTGGCGAAGACGAAAGAAGAAATTGGTATAACGGAGACAAGCAACTTGCTCTGGGGGCATGGTCTGATCAAGAAGACCCAGATGACCATAAATTGGAGGAAAGGAGCCATAAATTAGGAGGCGCTTTGTTGTGTAACCAACTCCAAGAATAGAAGAAGAGAGATATCAACGCCTTAGAAATAAGCCATTTCAAGGGGGAAACCTCCAATACATTACATAAATGAACAATTCTTTGATGATACTAATGAAAAAAACCTCCTTCTATATATAGGAGTCCATGGGGCCATAATGTAATCCTAGTTGGCCACAATGTAATCCTAGCCGACCTAACAATAATAATGTAAGGGCACAATAATAACAATATGGGGGTTACAGGGGTACAATAATAACAATAAGGGGGGCTACACTAACATAATAAGGGGCTACACTATTAATATAGGGACTTAACACGCTTCTTCTTCTCTGGCTAAAATGCCTCGAACTAGTACAGGGCACAACACTTCTACCCAACAGAAAGAACTAGAAGCCTAGCAAGAAATGGAAAAGAAGATGAAAGAAGAGGAAGATAAGTGAAAAATAAGTCTGAGGTTAGAGAAAAAGAAGAAGCAGGAAGAAGAGGCTAGGAGGAAAAAGGAGGAACAGGAGGTGGAGGCTGCGGTGGAACGGAAACTCAAGAAATAATTAGATCAAGTAGAAGCCGAATGCTAGATGAAAGCAGAACATGTAGCAGCAACAGCCGAACGTAAAAGGAAAGCTGAACTAGAAGCAATGGTAGAAGTAGAGCACAGACAGAAAAGAGAACATGAAAATTCAGAAGCTGAACACCTTCGGAAAGAGGAAGAAGAAAAGAAAAGAAAATAAGAGGAGGATAGAATGCAAGAGAACATGAAGGCATCTCCCCAGGGCACAGGATCACAAACAGAGCTACCACACCTCGAGGTACCTGTAGTCAGTACACGCGCTACGCTCTCCGATGTGAGTTCCTACGAAGGGCAAGAGGAAGGGGTATTTAATCTTACCAGGCTCACATATGACCAGTTCTCCTTCAAGATCCGACAGGAGAAAAGAATATTCCTGGCACGAAATCGTTCTGCCTCATCCCTAGTTTCAATGGAGAAAGACATAGTCTTAGACACTAGGACTAACCCTGTGATGATAGCATCGGCCGGCATAGCTTTCGCTGCGGCCACGAAGGAGAGTGTAAACAGAATGAGTAGAGAGATCCTCTCTCTATAGAATAGGTTACAAGAAGCAGATCAGAGGGAGGCAAGGGCAGAGCAGGAAAATATAGCATTAAGAGAAGAGATTCAGCAACTCCGAGACAAAATTTCCCCTATCAATGAAGTACCACTCACCATCCAAAGGTAGTTATATATATTAGAAGCCACCATGAGACAAGTCTATGGGGAAATGTTTACTATAAAAAAAATAGTTGCCCCCTTGGTTAGAACCCAAACAGAAACCAAGCAGACGAACGAGTAGCTGAAGGAAGCCTCACCCGCCTTGGACAGAATGATAGATTGGATAGCCTGGTACCCCCAGGCTCCTGAAAACCTACCAAATAAAGACTGGATCCACACACAAGATGCCAAGGTCTAGATCTGAATTAAAATGCAGTCCAAGGATAAGATATCCAAGGACCTAGATAAGGTGATGTCCGCATATGAGTATCTGATCAGTGGCAATGATTCAATGCACATCTTACATCACATTATATTGCTAGGTGCATTGGACGAGGAGAAGACATGGGAACAGGTGGATCAGGAGATCAAGACATTTTTTCATCCCATTAAGCAAGCCACTACCACTTCTGATCTTGCAGCATCATAGGAGAACTTGGGCAAGTTTCTTGTCACACCAGTCTAGATCTACACTAAGCTCGCCCCCCTGTCTAGCCTGTTCATGCAGAAAAGAGAGGCTCTAATCCTCAATTCCTTGGAGTGTCTGCATCGGTTGAGAGAGGAAGTTCCTTTGATTTCTCCCATAGCGGAATATTATCATGCTTGGCAGAACTTCCTCATAGGAAAATAAGTTAATGCCCCTGAACTCACGATCGCGCGCACATCCTCATGATCAGGTGGTAGTAGGTCACAGGTCGCATTTCCCAGCTGGTTTGCAGGTCTCACTTCATAGCTTGGTCGTAGGTTGCAGGGCAGCTCAACAGTTGGGCGGGTGAAAAGTCAGGAAGCCCAAAGGGAAAATTTTGGTCTATAAAGCTCCCTCCAGGAAGATTGTAAAGGATCCTTTTTTGGGGGGACTCAAGAGTTAAAGAGCATTGTATTGAAGGATAACACTCTTTTGCACATGAATATAGATACTTGTCAAAACTCCTTTTGGATCTGATGTGTCTTGTTGTGCGGACACTATGTGTATTTCTTATACAGTTTCAAACATCTTTTGATTAATGAAGTTGCGCTTTAATGGCATCATTTTTGCATTATAGTTCTCTATACTTCTGTTAATGATGTTTAGTTCATTTCGCTTTCTTAATGGATGTTAATGACTTTTTTTTATTAGAATTTGTAGTATCATTTAAATCTCTCAGGAAGTGAAGGGCGTTTTTCGCCATAAAGAATTGCTTCTTTTATGGTCAGAATAGCCTACAAGAATGACCCCGATGATGTGTTGTTAACAACACTTCCTTTGGCGTTTATGCTTTATTATTCGTTTTGCTACACATAGTGTTATATATGTGTTTAACTCATCAATCATGTATCTTGTATCATTTGAATAAGTGTGTGTCCGCAGGTTCATTGATCTTTTTTGAGACCAAAGGAAAGGAGACTTAAGTGGTAGCCAGACCCACACCTCGGACGGGATCCCTACTCCAAACGGTTTAGAGTCTAGTTGGGACCTTTAACCAGGGAGATCCCCTGTTATTGGCTGGATAGATTTTATGGTCAACAGAATTGGCGCTAGAAGGAGGGCCTCATGGCATCCTCCCAGAACACAAGAAATATTCTGTTACAGACTCCCGAAGGGGAGGTCATAAACAATGATACTATTCCTCCCCTTTTGGAAGATATTCAAGGGGACGAGGCTCCATATTATGAAATCACCAGAGCGCAGTTGAGAGCCCTGCGCCCAGTTTCCCGCATTCTCATCAGGGATTTGCGACAAGCCCCTATCATTTATTTCTTGACCCACACTAGGACCCTTGCCGATAACTTCACTCGTAATGGTGCTCTGGTGAGTTCCATACCTCAGTTGTTAAATTTGATGGTTGACGACCTCGCCACTACTATCCAGAATGAAGAACCACTTCCTGAGCTCCAAGTGGGAAAAGAGGAGGAACCTGGCATGAGTGAAACCCACCCTGACCCTTAGCCTAACCAAACCCAACATAACAACAACCAAGTCCGACCCCCACCTGTGGGAGGCGAGGGAAATAGAGGCCGAGGGAATGAAGGTGAGGGAAATAGAGCCCGCAGAAATGAAGGAGAGGGAAATAGTGCCCGCAGAAATGAAGGCGAGGGCAGCAGAGGCCGAGGGAATTGAGGTAGGGGGGATAGAGGCCGTGGCCAAAGACACTATGCCACCCACCGCCGTCAAAACCAAAATAGGCCACCTGTCTACAAGTGTGGATATCTCAGAAATATGGCCAACTGTGAGGGATATCAAGATGAACACTCTCGCCATGGGGGAGAAGCATCCACGTCAGGCATGGGGAGTGAATCTGAACCTGAGATCAGTCACCACGAGCGTGCCAGGAGGGTGAAACCACTTGCCTAGATGTCCTAGTCCCCATTAGATCTTTTGGGCCCCCTCCATGACATGCCTAGGCACCCTGAGAAGCATCTCCCCAAGTTTGAACCCGAGAAAGGCACATTGGCTGAGGATCATATAAGAAGCTTCTATCTTTCTCTACAAATTATGAGAGTTCAAACATAGGACATTGATTGTTGCCTTTTTCCGCACACTCTTGAAAACAAAGTGGCCACCTGGTACTGCTCCCTCCCAAGTGCCTCCATAACGTGATGGGACCAATTTCGTCGCGCGTTCTTGCAGAAATTTTCAAAGGACAAAACCCCTTCCATGCTCCTCAGAGAGTTAAGGACCATCAAATGCCATAAGAAAGAAAAGGTCAGGGATTTCAATCAGTGCTTTGCTACCATTCTACAAAAGTTCCCCCCAAACTTGGCGTTGGATGACTCCATTACCATAGACTACTATACAAAAGCTCTCCCCAGGGATATTGCCGTCTTTGTAAAACGTGAAGCTCGGGCCACCCTTGCGGAAAATTATGCATCCGCCCTCACTATAGAGAGAAACATGCTTTCTATAGGAGCCATAGATCATGATGGGAGAGATGACCACAAACCCACCACGAAGAAAAATCAGTCCTCCACACCTAAGACCGCGGATGAGGATAAGGATGCTTTTGAGTTCGAGAGTATAGAAAACACCCTTAAGCTATTGAAAAATGAAGTCTCTGACCTGAAGAGAAAGGGCATAGAACCTACAACTAGCACTAAGGTAGAAAAGCCCTTTTTCAGAAAGAGTAACCCCAACACTAGGTGACCTCTGTGTAACTCAAACACTGTTCTCAATATGGAAGAAATAGGAAAAGATAACTTTTGTTCTTTCCACCAGGCTGCCACTCTGAAAAAACTTGCCCACAATGGATTGGTAGCATGACCGCGGTATTAAATCAGCTTCTGGATGATCAAACCCCAGGGGATGCAGGGGAGGATGAAGCTTTTGACCATGAAGAATATTTACCCCCTGATGAAGAACCGGGGTCCTCTATTCTTGCATTTGACATAATTTGCGTGGAGAAAAATATTACCATCATTGATATTAATATGGCAGATGATCCTAAGGTCAAACCTGTACAAAATTATAGTCTTAGAAGAAAAGGACCAGTCCCCAAACAATCCTTTGAAGAGAAGAAAAGGGCTTCCTTAAGGAAAATTATTCCCCTTGGGAGTGAACAACAGGCTATTCCTAAGAAGCCCGTGAATAACAACACCCGAGTAAATCAAAAGAGCAAGCTCCCGGTGGGGTCCCCCAAAGCCACTACCAAGCCTAGTCCTCCATCTAATTCCGGTTATAACATTGTTGAGGACATGAAAAAAACCAGAGCCAACATCTCCCTCTACGAGCTTGCCCACATCACTAATCAACGAGAACTTATTCTTAAAGCCTTCGCCAATACCTCAACTACTAAGCCTGTGAGAAATACATCTACGCAAGCTAGTCCGAGTGTTCATTCTATTGTAAACACCATCAATACAAATTCTAGGGGATCCACTCCTCCCTTCCTCTTATCATTCGATATCTTTAACTTCAACGTCCATAACTATCTAGTTGACTTCGGCGCGTCCACAAACGTCATGCCCCTGTCTGTTTGTAAGAAGCTGAACATCTGCCTGGAGAAAACCAATGTGAGAATCATCCAACTTGACAGATCACAGGTGCCAGCTGTAGGAGAACTGAATAATGTCATCATCCTCCTTTCCTCTGAATCTAGAGTCCACCAATGTATAGACATTGTAGTTGTATACATCCCAGAAGCCTACGGCCTATTGCTTAGTAGAGACTGGTCCAACAAGTTGCAAGGGTATTTTGCCACCGACTGGTCCCACCTATGGCTTCCTTACAAGGGCTGGAACAACTAGATTAGGGTTGAAAGTGAACCTTATATGAAATATACTATGACTGATTTGGATGCTACTAATGAACCTATCATTTTTTCCCAGGAAGAGCTTGGCATGTGTTTCTTGGAGGCCATTTTCAGATGTTACCATCCCCCTCAATCTTCAGTAGGCCCCGAGATCCAGTCAGAACTAACACTTGTCACAGAAGACCAAACCACCCCCATCTCACACCAAGCCGAAACCCCTCCCCAACCTACAACCCTGGAGGAGCCAGAAAACGATGTGTGGACCTTTTTTTACGACGATTCCAAGACCCATGACGGAGCTGGCGCGGGCTGCATCTTGCTGGACCCTCAGAAGAGCAAGTTCTTGATTTCATGTTGATTAGAGTTACAGTGCACCAACAATACCGTTGAATATGAAGCTTTAGTCCTCAGACTGAAGAAGGCACTAGACTTAAAGGTAATATGCTTACAGGTCATCGGATACTCCGAGATCATCACTCGGAAGGTACGCAATACCATTCATTGTTTGTCTCCATACTTAAAAGCATATCAACAAGAGGTATGGCATCTTATTTCTTCTTTTGATGCGTTTGGAATCAAATCTGTCCTTAGAATGCATAATGCAGCAACTGATACTCTAGCTAATGCTGCTGGTAGATTTACCCCTCAAGGGATGGTTTTTCTATTGAATTTATGTATAAACCCCCCATGCCAGATAATATTACTAATTTATGCGTCTTTGATGATGACCAAAAGATATTGGAATTCATGCTCAACACCTAGGTATTAAAAGATGCGGTAATAGATGAGGTGGATCACGATCAAGCTTTGCAGGAAGATCATGATAAACTCAAGGAAAATCCCATGCCAAAGGGGATGGTGTCACTTGAAAAGCTCTTTGATCTGCAAAACCATTTCCGCGGGCCCCCAAACACCAAAGTACAAAGTTCCACCTTGGAACATCTGCAGGTGAACTTAGGATCAGATGAGGACCCGAAGTTCATCAACCTTGGGAAAGACTATTCTGACCAGGAGACGTAGGCTTTCACCCATCTATTCAGGAAGTATCGAGATGTATTTTCTTGGACGTACGATGATTTACGTACATACGATACTCGGATTATTCAGCACATGATACCCATGAAGGAATGAGTGAAACCTTTCCAGCAAAAGCTCAGAAAAGTGCATCCTACATTGGAGCTGATGATTCAGAAAGAAATTAAGAAGCTCTTGGATTGACGCATCATCTTCAAATTTTTCCACTCCACTTTGCTGTAAAATTTGGTCCCGATACGGAAGAAGTCTGGCGAGATCCATTTTTGCGTGGATTTTCAGAATTTAAATCGAGCCTTAGACAAAGATAATTACCCGGTGCCTCCTATGGAACAAATATTGCAAGTTGTGTCCAGATCAGAGATGTTCTCCTTATTGGATGGGTTCTCTAGTTACAACCAAGTGCTGGTAGCTGAGCTAGATAGATTGAAAACTACTTTTCAGACCAAATGGGGAATGTTTGCTTTCAGACGCATGCCCTTCGGATTAATAAATGCGGGGGCAAATTTCCTGTTGGCAATATGATGCAGAGTGTTGTCCTTGATGGCAACCCACTGAATGAAGATGAAGACATGCGACTGTTGACATGTGTTGTCCTTGATGGAAATCCACCTGATGAAGTTATTCTTGACGTGATGGACTTGGTAAATGATGTTTGTTAACAATATGATGATGAATGTTGTGCTTCATAGAATATGTCTTGATGAACTAAAATTGATGTATCTACAGTGAGTACAGAAGGCAATGAAGAAAGAAATTCAGCATGTGCTAAATATTTGATGAAAAGAGTATGTCTCAAGGAATAGGCGGATATGTCTTGGAGAAGTCGCGTATGCACGCGGAAAAGAACGTTCCAAGTCACGTATGGGAAAAAGCGCTCAAAAAGTGCAAAACCAAGGGTAACCACCATGGTATTGACCCATTGTATTGGGTAATGATCCGCCTAATTGACCCCGTCCAGGAATACCATCGGAAGTAATGTAGTTTTGGGCTCATTTTATTTTTTTGGCTCATGGTATTGGAAAAGGGGCTCATGGTATTGAAAAAGGATAAACCTATATAAAGAGATGAAATTCATTATGCAAATCATAAGTGTGGGTGCAAGATGTCTGAGCTTGAATGAATACTTCTCTCTGAAGTAGATCTGAATGGAAAGGGTTACACTTGAAGATAAATCTGAATGAATGATGCACCAATGATGAAGAAGGGGATCTAGATCTGAAATGCACTTGTATCTACTAGATCTGATTATGGAAGGCTTAGATCTGAATTGAGGCGAACATCTGTCTGAAGTAAAAGGGTAAATCTGAACTGAATATCTGATCTGAAGAAGTATGCTGCTCTATAATGGTTGAAGACCTATACGCTAGTTCGCCGCATAGAAAGCGCGTATGTACGCGGCTTCTCTGAAGGGAAAGTTGCGCAATGAAATATCTCCACAGAGGTATGAACCGGTTTGTGGACTAAGCACGTATGCAAATCCAGCTCGCCGAAGCAAGGGCAGAACAAACCGATCTGCTCGCCGGTTTGTCGATATCCGTCGCTGCTGAGTTATATGTATCTGTTTCATGGTTGGGATCGCGTTTTTTAAAAGTATGGAAAGGGTCCAAAGAAAATATGATGAAACGTGGCCTGCAAGTTGTGTCCTAAAGGAAGCTTTGGATCCAGTGTGAAAATTGATGAAACGTGGTACATAGAGGTGCTGAGGGTTGTAGCCTTCAGTCAGGGGGTCGTAGCTCCCTTCCAGGTGAGGCTGGTAAACGAGAGCAGGGGGTCGTAGCTCCCTTCCAGGAGAGGCTGGTAAACGAGTCAGGGGGTTGGAGCTCCCTTCCAAGAGAGGCTGGTAAACGAGTGCAGGTGGGTGCCTGCATGCTAGTAGGAGTCTGCACCAGCACATATGTTGTAAGATGTTTTCTCTATAATAAAACATTGAAGGCTGAGCAACTGCAGCGGTGGTTTTCTCCCGACTTGGGTTTCCACCTAAAAATCCTGGTGTTCATGTGTGATGCTTTGTGTGATGGTTTACCTCGTTGTGCCATCACTACATGTTTTCGTTAACTCCATCGCATGATTCAATAGTGCAAAAGAACTCTCGCAAGCTAACAATATCTCATGATGAGTTTGCATCTCTCGCGACATGCTAGTTTTATGAAGGATATCCGCGTGTATACGCTAGTTGGCTTCAGCAAAGTAGCGTATGGGTTTTGGAGAGTGAAAAAGTAAAAAGGAAGGAGATCCGTCGCTATGGGAAAGAAGATGTCGCAGAAATCATGTAAAGCAGAAATTGAAGGAGATGAAACAGGTATTGATCATTGTTCTTGTATTTCACTTACCTGTATATGCAAAGGTTATGACAGTGATGAAGAATGTGAAGAAGATCTTAGACTTCTCATGGCATTTGAACAAAAGAAAGAAAAGGATACTTTTATGGATGCTCTTGAGGAAAATGATTTTCTTGAAGAAAAAAATCAACTTAAACTACGCTTAGAAGAATATAAAATTCTCTTAGAAGAAAAAAAGATAATCAGAGAGACCATTGAAAAGCAGTTTGAAGAAGCAAAGAAACACATTGAAAAATTAGAATGTGAAGTGGTAAGTCAAAGAAAAGAAGTTGAGGAAGTAAAAACTTTGAATCTTAGATTTTCCAAAGGATCTGAAACCTTAGATGAGATTATCAAGGTACAAAATTCTCCTCTTATAAAGACAGGTCTTGGATATATCGGAGAATCTTCTCAAGCTTCAGCACCAAATTATCTAAAAGCAGCTACACATGGTTTACTACATCCAGCCTCTCAGCAAGGGAATAAAGGATCTTTACAGGTAAAGCATGACCATCTCAATTCAAGGAACACTGACAGGAATAGCTTTCAAAGAAGCTACAACCAACAGGTAAATTCTAATAGAAGATTTCATGATTGCAGAAATTTCTACTTCAATGGACAATGTTTCTCATGTCACAATTTTGGTCATAAAGTTGTTCAATGTGTTGCATATAAAACCATCATGACAAGAGAAGCAAGAAAGAAAAGGATGAGTATTGAACCAAAGAAGAACACCTATAACAAATTTTCTCCTCTTCAAAATGAAGTTGAATGTACTTATTGCAATAACTTTGGTCATGAAGAATCTGAATGCAGGAGCAAGGTCCAGCCAAAAGAGCATGTTCCATCAAGCTCGAAAGTGTGGAAAAAGAAAGAAATACCGGTTGAAAATTGTGGGATAGCGTTATTTGCAGAAGGTGAAGATAATCAATGGTACATTGATAGTGGGTGCTCAAGACACATGACAGGTGACAAAAGCAAACTTCGTACATATAATGCTCTAGAAAAGGAAAAGAAAGTTACATTTGGAAATGATACTCCTGCTGTAATTAAAGGAAAAGGGTCAGTATTTCTAAAAGAAAAGGTGAAGGCTAAAGATGTCATGTATGTGGATGGATTAAGGCATAACCTGTTAAGTGTAAGTCAAATGTATGATCAAGGAACATAAGTGGTCTTTAGTTCAAAAGAATGTGTTGTTCGTGATCTTGATACAGGTAAAATCATTATAAGAGGAAAAAGAAATCCAAGCAACCTGTATGTACTAAACGGCATAGATAAATGCTACTTGAGCAAGTCTTCATAAAATTGGCTATGGCATAGAAGGCTGGGGCATCTGAGTTTCTCTCAAATCAACAAAGCAAGCAGACTTCAAGCTATTCGTGATCTTCCCAATATTAATCTTCCAAAAAATGTCATATGCAAATCTTGTCAATTTGGTAAGCAGACCAGAGTACGATTTAATGCCAAGGAAGGATCATCTAGTAAGCCTCTTGAACTCATTCATACTGACATATGTGGACCTATGAGGAAAAAGACACCACGTGGGGAAGAATACTATATCTTATTTATTGATTATTACTCTAGAATGTGTTGGGTTGGGCTCATTAAACACAAAGATGAAGCATTTGAAAAATTTCAGAAATTCAAAGCATTAGTTGAAAATGAATTGGAGCTAAAAATCAAGTGTCTTAGATCTGATTGAGGAGGAGAATATACATCAAATGAATTTCTTGAATTTTGTGAACAACATGGCATTAAAAGACAATTCTCTGTAGCTGGCACTCCACAACAAAATGGCGTAGCAGAAAGAATGAATATAACTCTTCAAAAAATGGCTAGAGCTATGATTGATGATTCTGGAACACCTCACACTTACTGGGGAGAAGCAACGCTTACAGCAGCAAACATTCTCAACAAAGCTCATGTTTGGGTAAACAGCAATAAAACTCCATATGAACTCTGGTATGGTAAATCTCCTTCCATAAATCATTTTAGAGTTTTTGGAAGAAAATGCTTTATCAAAAATAATGATGAAAAGCTTGGCAAGTTTGAACCTAGATCAGATAAAGGAATTTTTCTTGGATATTCATCTCCAAGAAAAGCGTACAAATGTTATAATGAAAGGCTTCAAAAGATTGTTGATTGTATTGATGTTGTTATTGATGAGTCTCCTGCAGCTCCTAAAGAGGAAAAACAAACAACAAAAGAAGATGATGATGACTTATGGCCTTCTACTTCAAATACAAATGATATAGACAGTGGATCCAATGAAGAACCTGGAAATAATCTTTCTGAAAAGGCTCCTTCCAGATATGTTCAAAAGAATCATCCTGAATCTCAAATTTTGGGAGACAAGGAATCAGGTGTACGAACAAGGAGAACACTTGTGGGATCTTCTAGTAATCTGGCACTTCTATCCACAATTGAACCACTCAATGTCAATCAAGCTAGCCAAGATGAATGCTGGAACCAAGCCATGAATGAAGAGATTGATCAAATTGAAAAGAATGACAATTGGGATTTGGTACCAAGACCACATGATAAAAATGTCATTGGAACTAAATGGATCTTCAGGAACAAGTTAAATGAGAATGGGGATATTATAAGAAACAAAGCTAGACTGGTTTGCAAAGGGTATACTCAACAAGAAGGTATAGACTTTGAAGAAACTTTTGCTCCTGTAGCTAGACTTGAAGCCATAAGAATGTTTCTTGCTTTTTCAAGTTATCAACAAATCAAAGTCTATCAAATGGATGTTAAATATGCTTTTCTTAATGGTGATCTAGAAGAAGAAGTATATATAGAACAACCGGAAGGATTCATTTTGCGAAATGATGCAAATCTTGTTTGTAGACTTAAAAAGGATCTATATGGTCTCAAACAAGCTCCAAGGGCTTGGTATTATCGTCTTGACAAATATATTCATCAACAAGGTTTTTCAAAGGGGTCTGCTGATAGCAACTTATACACAAAAGTTGAAAATGATAAACTATTGATTGTGGTTGTATATGTTGATGATATCATTTTTGGGAGTAATGAAGAATCTTTGAGTCAAAAATTTGCTTCTGTCATGCAGCAAGAATTTGAAATGTCCTTACTTGGAGAACTAACATTCTTTCTTGGCCTAAAAGTGCATCAAACTGCAGATGGTATATTCTTATCACAAGAAAAATATCTTAAGCAAATTCTGAAGAAGTATGGCATGGAAGAATGCAAACCTGTAAGTACACCAATGATAACCGGATGCAATCTCAGTTCTTATGATGATTCTCCCACGGTGAATCAACCAGAATAAAGATCAATGATAGGAAGTCTACTTTATCTCACTGGGACTAGACCAGACATTATGCATGCAGTTGGGATTGTTGGACGATTCCAAGCTAATCCAAAAGAGTCTCACCTTCAGGCTATTAAAATAATATTCAAATATCTACAAGGAACTCAAGACTTTGGTCTATGGTATCCAAAGAATGCTGATCTTACTCTTCATGCTTACATTGATGCAGAATGGGCTGGAAGTGTTGATGATCGAAAAAGCACTAGTGGTGGTGCATTCTATATGGGACCCTGGTTAGTATCTTGGTTCAGTAAAAAGCAAAATTCTATTGCCTTATCTACAATAGAAGTAGAATATGTGGCTGCCGCATCTTGTTGCACTCAACTTCTTTGGATGATGCAAACCTTACAAGATTTTCAAATCAAATGTACACCTCCTGACCCCATTAAGTGTGACAATACAAGTTCCATCAGTATTTCAAAGAATCCTATTATGCATTCGAAGACCAAGCACATTCCCATCAAGTATCACTTCCTACGTGAACAAGTGCTTGAGCAAAAGGTGAAGTTGGAGTATGTTCCCTCCAAAGAACAAGTTGCTGATATCTTTACCAAACCTCTGCACAGGGAAGCGTTCGAGTATTTAAGACAGAAGTTGGGAGTGTTCTCTGCCAGTCAAAAGAACAAATCTGCATAAATTTAGAAGATGGAATTGGATACACGGGTTTCCTGAAACACAGTCACGTATATACGCGAGTTCATGCGCAGAAAACCGCGTATGTCTGATTGCTGACAAATTTCTGATTGGAGTCAGCTCTCTTCAACACAGCTGCAGTGATGTTTGGTATCTCTGATACTGTTTGGTATCTCTAGTGGTGTTCTAGTTCTCACAATTCTCTCTCTAATGTTTTGATAAAGATACCTTGATGATTTGTTGGTGAAAGTGTTCAGGATGCACAAACTAAGGGGGAGCCTTAGTCATATGAAAAGGATGCTTGGATCCACAGTTTCAGGGGGAGAATTAGCTTTGCTGACTATAATGCATTGTTGGCATTATGATGGTTCTGAAATATGTTCTCTTTCTTGAGGACTTTCGGGTGTTGGTTATGAAAAGTCATATTTGGATTTTGATAAAAAGGTCATGTTG
>JAXQQM020079423.1:0-24749 GCA_034641835.2 Pinus albicaulis
TCAACATAGTCTCAACGATCTTAACAAACTCTTTAATCCCATAATACTTTGAGAAGCCGCATCGAACTAGACGTATGGTTCGTGACCGCAACCCTAGACCTCCGCAAAGCTAACCAAGCAAGATGCTCATCCCGCCTGGCACAGGATTGGCAAACAAGGATGGCTTCTAGCTCCTGGGCACAACCCCCCCCCCTAAATGAATTGTATGGAACTCGCGCGCCTCTCCGAGCTGTATAATGATAATGCCGACAAACAACAAGCAGGAAACGACAAAGCCCCAGACGCTGAAGACACAGACCCAGCAGGACGCAGCTGCTCCCACATCCTCCACTTGCAAACCTATTGTGCCAGAAAGGCCCAAGATTGACCTGCCTAGCCACCGTATAAATGCTTGAATCCAATACATGAGAGACCATGCCCTCATTGGAAAGTTCATCGGCTTATGGCCAACTGAAAAAGCCCTACAGGGTTGGATTTCTTCCAAGTGGAAGCCCAAAGGACACATCACGCTCCAGCTTGGTTCGAAAGGTTTCTTCACAGTGATATTCATTTTCATTGAGGACCAAAACAGGGTCATGGATGAAGGGCCATATTTTTTCAACTCAACTGGGCTATACCTCAGAAAATGGGTGGAAAGATTCAACTTAGATAAAGAAAATTTCAATTGGGCACTAGTCTGGATACGACTGTACTCATTGCCGCTTGAATACTGGGATGACGACTCACTCCAAGAAATCGGCAAGGGACCAGGAGAGTTCATCAAGATTGCAGAAGAGACAAAGCTCCGAAGATACACCTTATATGCTCGAATTTGTGTGTACATGCACTTGGACAAAGCCCTGCCTGATGCAGTAAGTATATATCATGATGATTTCGAATGGATTCAACCTTTAGATTATGAGCATGTTCCTTTCAGATGTCGTAGGTATCATGCCCATGGGCACTTGTTCAGGGACTGCCCCCTAAACGCCCAAGCTCAGAATAAAGAAGCCGACGTCAATCTAGAAGCAAATGGATTTACTAAGGTGCCCTCACGTAGAAAACATAGTAAGAAATCCTCTGCGGCGGGTAAGAAACCTAGTCCCTCTTCCAATGCTCCTACCACCAGCAATAGTTTCGCCATCCTATCCAACTTGGATCCAGCCTCTGATTCCGCCCATATCTCTTCTGATCCCCCCTAAAAAATTCTAATCCTTCTAAACCTACAGCACACCCTAATCCCTTGCAATCTCAGACTGAGAAGTCATCAAACGTTGACCCCCTGTTCGATCCGTCCTCTGAAACCAAGCTTTTGACCTGGCACCCTGTGACCATGGACATTGACGATCCAAAAACCAAGCCCGCAGCTTCTAATGAGGCAAATCCTGGCAACAACCAAATAAATGTCATGGACGAGGACTCTAAAGGATTAAACCTTGGGGAGCTCGATATCCTCGGACTAGAAGATGCTTGCAAAAGAAAGGAATTTGACAAAATCAATCCCCATGAAATTAAAAAACTAGAACGGGCCTTATCCAAAGCCCAACAGTAAAAGAAGCTAGGCATTCAGCCAGGCAGCCACTGGGACAGCCTAAAAGTCACAAAAGAATCCAGAAAAAGGGGTCGGAAACCAGACTGGTAGCGCACCATCACCATAGGGGAAATGTTGGTGAACTCCGGTCGATACCCCAAGCTAACACGGTTCTTCAAACCCCTGACAAGAAGTTCCCCATGAAGCTGATCTCATGGAATATTAGAGGGCTTAATGGCCCAGGGAAGCACAAAATGATCAGAAATATGATTCAGAAAGAGAGTCCAAACATTCTCTTTCTTCAAGAGACTAAATGCAATAGTGAAACACTAGGTTCAATCTTGTTTAAAGTTTGGCCTAGCTGTAGCTCAGTAGCGGTGGATGCCTCCGGCTCCTCAGGAGGTCTTGCAATAGCTTGGGACACTCAGTCCATAGTTTTATCAAACTTTCATGAAGTGCATTATCTTATTCAGGCTACTTTTCATCCCATAGGATCTAACATCCATGGGCACCTTTCAAACGTCTATTTTCCATAGGACCAAGCTAGGAAAATAGCGCTCCTGAATACCATGGAGATCCTAAATTCACACAGAACACATCCCCTTTGGATTGTAGCAGGGGATTTCAATATGATTACCAAGATGGAGGAAAAAACAGGTGGAAGACCTAGATTAGATCCGGAAATCTCTCATTTCAATGACTTCATAAGAAATAGTTGGCTTACTGACATCCCCTTCTCAAATGGCACCTTCACTTGGAACAACAAAAGAACAGGGACTCAGCAGATCGCTTCAAAGATGGATAGATTTCTCATATCAGATAATGCCATCTACTTGGGAGGGGATCTCTCAGCTTCAATTCTTCCACTGGCAGGCTTGGATCACTGGCCCATCTCGCTAAATTGGAAAAATATCGGTCCTCAGTTCAAAATGCCTTTCAAATTTGAGGCTTTTTGGCTCTCTCACCCCTCTTTTAAAGACATGGTCACCACTGCTTGGCACAATTTGAATTCTCCTGCAGGCTCGAAGATGTATCAATTTCAGCAAAAGCTAAAACACCTCAAAGCGATCATCAAGAATTGGAATTCCTCTGTCTTTGGGAACATATTTCAGGAGCTGAAGATCCTCGAAAGAAAAATGGAAGAAACCGAACAAAAAATCATAGTTGAGGGAAGAACAGATGATCTAGCCTTCCAATAACAGGAACTACAGAAGCAGTTAGAAGAAAGGCGCAAGCAAGAAGAAATCTTGTGGAGGCAAAAATCAAGAATCAGCTGGTTAAAGGAAAGGGAGAGGAACACGAAATTTCTCCACAGGTAAACGGTTCAAAGAAGAATGCAAAACCGAATTCCTCATATCACCAATCAGCAAGGAGCACTAGTGGAACAGCACGAGGAGATTGAGCAAGTTCTCCTAGATCACTTCAAAAGCATACAGCAGGAAGACTGCACCATAGACAGGTAGCCAGCTATTGACAAGATTGCATAGTTGATTCCCAAAATTGTCACTGGAGATCACAACAAGATGCTTCTCCACCCTGTCTCCCTCCAAGAAGTTGAAACAGCGATGACCCAATCCAAGGATCGAAAGGTGCCGAGTCCTGATGGTTTCACCTCAAACTTCTTCCATCATTTTTGGGAGCTCATAAAAACAGAAGTCTGGCAACTGGTCGAGGAATCTAGAGCGTCTCACTGGCTTCTCCCCGCTCTGAATGCCACCTTCATAGCTTTGGTACCAAAAGAAGAGCAACCAAGCACTCCTGACAAGTACAAACCAATTGCTCTCTGCAATGTGATCTACAAGGTCATTTCCAAAGTTATAGCTAACAGATTAAAGCCTCTTCTTCCGCTCCTCATTTCTCCAGAGCAAACTGGCTATGTGGAAGGCCGTCAAATTATGGACGACATCATCCTGACTCATGAAGTTATTCATTCTCTCAAAAGCACCAAGAATCCAGGTATGCTCCTTAAAATAGATCTATCTAAAGCTTTTGATAAAATATGTTGGCGATATATTCAGAACATACTTAGAGATTTCGAATTTGATCAAATGTGGATAAGATGGATAATGAGCCTCATCTCTACACCCCTTCATTCCATCCTGGTCAATGGTATCCCCTCAGCTACTTTTGTACCTTCCCAAGGCATTAGACAGGGCGACCCCCTCTCCCCCTTCATTTTTGTTCTCATGTCTGAAGGTCTCACTAAACTTATTCACAATGTTGTCCTCTCCCGGAAATTGTGTGGTATTTCCTTTCATGGCTCTCCCACTACCACCCATCAACAATTCGTTGATGCTAACATGCTCTTTGGCTTCCCCTCTGCCCAAGAAGCCCGATCCTTCAAAGACATTCTGAACATTTTCTCTGTAGCCTCGGGTATGACTGTCAATGTTCCAAAATCCCAAATCTTCTTTTTCAACACTCCTCCGATGATCCAAGCCATCATTGCTCGAATCCTTGGTTTTTCTCTTGCTCACCTCCCTGCCAAATATTTAGGTGCGCCTCTTATTGACACAGCAATCAAACACTCTGCTTGGAATTAGCTCTTGGAAAAATTGGAAGCTCGACTCTCCTCATGGACTTATAGAGCTCTCAACTTAGCCAGCAGACTCGTCCTCATCAAAGCTATTTTGCAATCTATGCCCCTTTATCTATTCTCTGTGCTGGCCGCTCCAAAGTGGGTTCTTAATCAAATCAAGAATTTGCAAAGACGATTCATCTGGGGGTCCTCAAATCAAAAAAGGAAATGGGCTCTGGTCAATTGGAACACGGTCTGCTCCCCTAAGGACGCAGGAGGGATAGGGCTCAGAATCCCCTTCACAGCAATGAAGTCATGGGAGCCCATCTGTGGTCGAATTGGCTCTCGAATCCACATACGCCCTAGGCTAAACTATGGACAGCCAAGTACGCCAACAACAGACCTTCTGAAGACTTGATCAGACTCTCTCCTAGAATCGTGGGCTCCCTCATATGGAATGCAGTCAAACAACATTTTGCTCTTATACAACAGCACAGCTTCTGGGAAATAAGAAATGGGCACATGGCCAGATTCTGGGCAGACTCATGGAAGAAAAGCCCAAAGCTAATGGATACTCTCTCCCTCCCTAATGATGAAAGAATTACTGGCCTAGAGGAAATCAAAGTCAACCAATGTTGGCTCCCCACTAACAGCAACGACTTCAGACAATGGAAGCACCCGACTCATATTATCCCCTCCGCTCAGAACAACACTTGGGAAACACTCCAAGAGGAACTCCAATGCCGGAAGATTAGGTGTTCGGAGGAACCTGACACTCTTAGATGGGGATACTCGACCAGAGGTATGTTCACTACGAAAGAGGCCTTCTCTCTTATGCATCTTGTCCCTCTTCTGCGAGATAGGCTCTGGCAATTTGTTTGGGCTACCGGCACTTGGCCTAAAGTCTCCACTTTTCTCTGGCTACTTAGTCACAAAAGAATACTCACCTAGGACAATCTTCTCCAACGAGGATTCTGTGGCCCCTCACAATGTCCAAACTGTAAGCAAAACATCGAAACGATCCAACACCTAATGATGTCATGCACTCTCGCTAGAAAGCTATGGGAAAAGATTTGCTTCCGAAGTCAAAGGAGAAAACCACAAGGGGACCTAATCAATATTATGCGCCACTGGCCCAAAAATCCATATAGCAGCCCCATTCTTAATACTCTTTGGCAAATCATTCCAGGTCTCCTCTTCTGGTCCCTCTGGAAAGAAAGGAACAAGAGAATCTTCAAAAATCAATCCACTCCCTTGGACATCATCTGGAACAACTTCAGAAATAATCTCCAAGAGTCTCTAAATCTGCATGCTTGGCAGGAGGAGGACCTTCCCAAACGGTCGAAGGAAGCTGTCATTTGGAAAAACTGGCAGTTGAAAGTCTCGATCGCTCCAAACACCAACAAGCAGAAATCTCCTGATTCACAACTTCATTGGACTCCCCCTCCTCCAGGAAACTTCGATGGAGCCTCTAAAGGCAATCCAGGTCCAGCTGGCTTTGGTGGCATATTCAGGAACTCCCAAGGAGATGTCCTTGCTATATACTATGGCTCTATAGGCTGGGACACTAACAATTCAGCAGAACTGGAGCGGCTTTGGCAAGGGTTGAACTTAAATCATCTCTACAATCTCTCTCCTATCATTGTGGAAGGGGACTCCTAGATTCTAATCAATATAGCCAATCAACTGCTTAAAGGCACCAGGTCTGCAAAAGTAGCCACTAGCTGGAGATTGGAATCCTGAATTGAAAAAATAAGCAACTGGTTGGATAACAACCAAGCCATCTCCTTTGCCCACACCAAAAGAGACGGCAACAAGGTCGTGGATCTCCTAGAAAATTTAGGAGTTGATAGTATGGACATTCTCAATCATGGTACTCTAAAGATCATCCATGATGGAGATCTTCCCCAGAACTGCATCAAGCTGGTGCAGAACGATGGCTTGTTTCCGGATGCGGATGATTAAAAGACATGATGGGACATCCGTCCCTGGCCAACTCCCAAGGCATCTCACATGGGGTGGCCATATGGCTCCCAGCGGTGCCATTAACTCTGACTTCAATTCGTAAACGCGCAGGGCATTAACTCTCCAATGACGGTTTCTCTTCCTCCTCGGTCTGCTCAGCCGATTCATTATGGATTCATTCATAGGTTCAGACCATTCTGACACTGTTTTTTCTTTGAAACCTATTTGCAGTGTATGTTCTGCGGCTTCTGCAGTGCCCAGTGCCTGCACACACACTGGCTGACGCTGCTCGCTACTCAGCTGCATAGAAATTGTTCCTGGGCTTCACTTTTCTCATAGCGCCCTCTGTCAGTCCAATTCCAATTTGCAGAGCCCTCCTAGCTCGCTCCGTGGTCTTGTACCTGTTCAAGCTTACTCCCTTGATCACTGGCCTGTTCCAGCTACTGTGAGCACCATGCCAAGGCTCCGGCAATGCATGAGGTGCCGTCGAGGTGCAACTCGAGGCCGGACCACAAACGAACATCCATCATCCAGTCTCGATGAAGCTCAGGACTCAGGACAATGGCATTCTCAGCACTCCCTCCAACATTGGAACCACGATACCCCTCCTGGCTATGCTCGTGACCATCAACCCTCCTCTCCTCATCTTGGCGCGCCTCCGGACCCTATTCCCTCTGTTTCGCATCCCTCTGGAAGCCATTATCTAAGGCAAACCTCGCAGAGAGCGGAGCTCTGCTTTGACTGTGCCTTCAATCGCCCCACCATCACGGCTTATGTTACTATCACCCTACGAGAAGAGTCTACTCTTCACTCTCCTCCGTGGCATGAACCTCCTCCCTCTCCTCTTGACCCTCGCCCCAACCTTGATGCTACGCCTCCTGCTGGTCCGGGCGATACCCTTGTTGCTGCCAATCCCACCCTGGGCCATCTCTCTATGTAGGTGGACAAGAGGAAAGTCGAGCTACCATATGTACATTCTGAGGGAGCAATACGGGTGTCGCATTAACGGAGCCGTACTCACCACACGTATTGATTCGCTATGAATTGGCTCAATATGGTATTACTCTTGTCTGTTCTTTAGCTAGAAATACTGGCTTTGTTGTTATTGGGTTTCTCTGCCCTCATTGTATACAGACATGATCGTTAGAGGATTTTTGTAGTTTTCTTTATGTTGAACAATTATGGACTTCACCCGCTCTCGTTTTACAAGGGCGTGCACTGTATTTAAAAGAATTGGTTTCCCACTGGGCAAATGCTACTGATAGCGGAGGACACTCGGCCCGATTAAAGCTCCCACAAACCTGAACCGAGATGTTTTTGTAACATTATGTTAACTAATAGAATTAGCACAATTTATAATATAATCTCAACCATACAAATTCACAAAAAAATATTGCTTAATTATTAACTTAAACTAAGTGATTACAAAAACATTTAATTCAATTCAGAATCCTTCTCAGACTAATAAAATTACAATCAAATCCTATCTACATCCATAACAAAAATGTAAATAAATAAATTTAGAAAGATAAATGTTTATATGCAATATAATAATATGTACAGTGGAATATGAATGGTGTTCAATAAGAAATTGCTCAGCGACTTCATAATCAAAAGCTCAATCATGTGATGGTGGCGACAAAACAATTAGTCCAAGAAGTAGTTTTTGTAAAAACCAATCAACTTCGCCTCTCATGGTGTGTTGGGGAGAAAACGTGTTTGCTCACTTAGTTAAAATAAATGAACAAACATTAAAATGCCCTAAAGAGTGTTTCGGTGCTTTTTTTTCTACAATAATAAATTCATCATATAAATATTGTACATAAACATTAATTAATCATTTGTAGGAAAGAATAGACAATCATTTTATTTCAGCTCATTTAACATATATTTTTTCTCAGCATTGATAAAATCTTTATTTTATATGATTATTTAGCACTGATAAAAATTTTATTTTATATGATTATTTAATTTCAAAAAGTAAATATAAAATTTAAACATTTTTATAAATTCAATCAAAGTTGGCACTCGACAAAATCCGCTCATTTATTAATTTCAACACATTTAATTATACTTCATATCAAACTCACCTCTAATTTTTCAGATTATATTTATGCCTGCACCTTTTATATTTTATGGTTGCATTATTTCTAGTAGCACATTATTATGTATTGTGCACTATATGTTTTTCTTTATTGGGAGTGAGAGAAGTTATGAAGAGTGAAAATTGCTTTAAAAAGCTGGGCTAAAAACATTCCTAGCTTGGTGGAAGAAAGGAAGAAAGCCCAAACAGCTCTTGAAACTCATCAAGACTTGATGGAAGACATATAAATATTAAGCGAGTCTCTAAAAATGGAGGAAGACCTTCAACACAAGTTTCATAGTGCTTGCAGACAGGACAGACAGGAGGAGGAATATTGGAGGCAAAAATCCAGAAGCCTCTGGCTGAAATCTAGAGACAGAAACACAACTTTCTTTCACAAGCAAGCCCAAGGTAGGAGAGGGTTCAATTCCATTTCAGAAATTAAAGATGAAACCCAAACTTATGGAGATTTTCCAAGTATTAAAAAGGCTGCCTACATCCATTTCAAAAGCCTTTACAACGAAGAAGAGGAACAGGGATGCAGTGATAGACTCTTAGATGAGATTCCTCTTAAAATCACTGCTAGAATGAACCAAAAAATAGAGGCTAAAGCTACCAGGAAGGAAATAAAGGAGGCCTTGTTTGCCATGAGCCCAGATAAAGCCCTAGGCCCAGACGGGTTCACAGCAAATTTTTGTCAAGTTTGCTGGTAGATTGTTAAAAAAGACTTATATCAAATGGTTCTGAAATCCCAAGATTGTAAGAAGATCGGGGGCAGTACAAACTCAGCGTTTCTTGCACTCATTCCCAAAGAAAAGGGGGCAAATTCCTTTAGTAGATTCCGACCCATTTCATTGTGCAACATTGGGTATAAAATTATCACTAAGGTGATTGCTAGCAGATTGAAGAGGATATTTCCAGATCTCATTTTGGAGAACCAAGGGGGATTCATTCAAGGAAGACAAATAGCGGACAATATAATCCTAGTTCAGGAAGCGGTTCACTCAAGCCTGAAGAGGAAAGAAAAAGGTATGATAGTTAAGCTTGACTTTGTAAATGCGTTTGATAGGGTTAGGCATTCCTTTTTGCTTAAAGTCTTGCAACAATTTGGCTTTGGATCCAGATTCATTAGTTGGATCAAAGCATGTATTTCTGAACCATGGATTGCTCCATTGGTGAATGGTAGAGTTGCTGATTTTTTTAAAGCCTTGAGAGGGCTAAGGCAAGGCTGCCCTCTTTCCCCCTTGTTGTTTGTTCTTCATGCCTCTGCTTTAAGCTTTATTCTGGAAAAAAGAAGACTAGATCAGGATATAATGGGAATTCAAATTGCGAGAGGGATTAAAGTGATCAACCATGCCCTTTTTGCTGATGATTCCCTTCTTTCCAAGTTGCTTTCTATCCCCACGTTGCCAGCTTTAAATTACTGTGATGATTTTTGTGATGCTTCGTTGTAGCTCGAATGTTGGAAATGCGACACATTTTTTGATGGAACGTGACTCAAAGAGTTGACGTAAACGTTTATGCTCAATACTACGGGCCCAGCTCAGATGGAATTGTTTCAAGTACTCAGATCGTTCTATATTTCGGAAAATCCTTTTTCCGCAAGGCGATTGATCCCCTCCTCTGACAAGTTAAACGTACCGTAGTGGTTCTCTTTGGCTTAACTTGAAGGTGGAAATTAGCACAACCAGTTTTGTTCAGCTTCCCAACCTTTCCAAGCCTCGCTATGACATCCCATCTGAGTTTCCCAAAAAATGGAAGACCGATGTATGTTTTTGGAAAGGTGGAAAGAAAAACGGGAACATACTGTCGCTTTTCAAATGGGACAAAGTCACCAAACCAATTCTATAAGGTGGCCTAAATTTTAAAGACTTGAGACTGAAAAATTTATCTTTGGGGGCCAAAATTCTATGGAGTAAAGTTGCCCCTAAGGCGGGTTGGGCACAACGTGTTCTCTAGAAGAAATACTTCTATGGGCAAAGAAAGCGATGCGTGGACAGTCCTGTTCAAGTCACAAATGGTTCATAAATTGACAAGCTGTGTGTGTAGGCCCAAGCACTCATTCAGGACAATTTGTATTGGGTTATGGGGAATGGGAAAACCATTGACATATGGGAGATAGAATATGAATGATGTTCCCAAGGAGGTTAATCCAGCCACGGACTGTACCTTTGATGGGGCTTAATGCAGCATTTGCCTCTTAAGGGACATCTCTGGAATGATAGTGTCCGGTTGGGATGGAGAAGGCCGTGACGGTCTAGAGATCTTGATTTCGCCTGGTAGATGATGTGTTCCAAGCTAAAGGAAGGCTCCATCAATTGCAGAGAAACATCTACGGTCACGTGGTTAAATGCTTTTACCGGGAGCATAGCACGGGCGAAGGGTTACAACCGTTGTACGCAATTCTATACGCACCTCCTCGCTCAACACTTGAAAGGACTATGGAATCAAAAAATGATCCCAAAATTGATATTTAACCTGATGCTTTTGTCATAATTGAATCCTCACAACAACACCCAGAATAAAAAGGTTTTCAGGGCTCTCAATGGCTCCATTGTGTTTGACATGCGAGGAGAACGCCCAGCATATCATGCTGGATTGCAATTTCGCTTCTGAGGTCTGGAATGAAGCGCTGAAGCTCTGGTCTGCGGCAATTTCACTTCCTTCCTCCATTTTTTATTTACATTCTAGCTGGCTTCATCGATTCCCTGGACAACTTCCAAATAATTCTTGGTTCAAGGCTGGTTGGCTAGTGCTCCCAAAATTAGTCTACAGGCATATCTGGTTGGAGCGAAATTGCAGAATCTTCCAAGGAAAAACGCATAATGCACAAGTGGTCATGGTTAAGATAAAAAGTATTCTCAAAGAATTCCTGTATGATCATGTGGGGTCTATCTCAGATGAGAATCTCTCCTCTCATGAGCTGGAGTGGGGTGACATGTTGGGATTACAATTCTCCCGGACAGATTTAAAAGAGAAAAAAAAAAGTCTGGCAGATCAGAATGTCTGAAGAGAACTTCTGCAACTGGAATAAGGATGTGGCTTGTTTTTCTTTGTTCTTCGATGGAGCAGCAAAAGGAAACCCGGGGAATGCAGGGGCAGGAGGAGAAATCAAGAACATGGAGGGCCAAATTGAGCATAGATACGCTTGGGGTCTAGGCCAAGACACCAATACCCAAGCAGAGGGGATGACGCTACTGCAAGGTCTCAAGATTTTGCAAAAGGTCGGAATCAAAGAGGCAAAAATCATAGGCGATTCTCAAACTCTCAATAAAATGCTTGTGGAAAATTCAAGTCCAAAGGACCTTCGGCTACTCAGGCTGATGACAAGAATTAAAAATATTGCTAGCTCCTTTCAAAAGGTGAGCTTCCTCCATGTATAGCGGATCAACAACAAAGATGCAGATGCAGAAGCTAATAGAGCTGCCCTTCTTCCCACGGGCAATCTAGTATGGAACGAGAAGGAAAGTTGGGACCCAATTCCATAGATGTGATTTATGTTTTATTGTTTATTACTTCAGCAGTTTGTTTGTGTCTTTAAGTTAGGGGAAATCTCGTCGATGAAATGGCTCACGGAATCCAGGAAATTTCATTTTGTCCGAATTAAAGATGGATGAATTCTAGTTATGGGGGAAGCTTGTGAGCTGTCCCTAAAAATATATATAACTCTCTGTAAATTAAAAAATTAGCCTTAAATTTTAATAATAAAAATCATAACTTCATTTTCATAAAAAAATAAAGTAAAAATAAATAAATAAATTTTCAAATATAATAAACAAAATATTATTATTATTATTATTTTTCCAATAAATTTAACAAATTCCTTTACAAACTTTATAATAACCTTAACCACAATATAATTTTACAAACTTTATAATGACCTTTGGTGCACCTTTATCCACAATCTAATCCCCTTTCTTACATTGATAAATGGAGTTTAGTGCTACATAATTTCTTTTAAAGTGATTTATCTGGTTGAGTTTATTTTTTCTTTTCATTTTAATTTTTGTGTCGTATGTTTTAATATTTAATAAATAGTTTAAAGGTGTATTTCCTTCTTTATTATTAAAATTATTTTCAATGTTTTCTTTTTAATTTCTAATAAATTGAATGATCTTTTCAAAATTCATTAATAAATTTTTTTAATAGTTTATTATTTTATTGATATTAAATTTAAACTTAGTGAATTCTTTTTCAAATTCTTGAAACATAATATCCTCAATAAATTTATGATGTAAAGTAATATACTCACCTTGTTAAGTTTGAAATTGAACACTTAGTAGCACAACGGTATGAATATAAGTAATAATAAATTTGAAGTAACAACCTAAAATTATTTTTTAATTTATATAAAAGTTCATTTTGATGTTTATGTTTTATTTGATATATGTGTTTTATTTTTTATGTTATTTTTTTATAATGCTATTTATGTTGTTTATATTTAAATTAACAATTTTATTTATTGATTTGTTGTTTAGGAAATTATATAAGTCACAAACACAAAATTTTAAATTGTTTATATTGTTCATGATATGAGGAACTCACAAAACAAAAATTAAATATAGAATTATATAGAAAATATTGTATAAATTTAAAAATATAGTTGGATTACTAGAAATTATGTTGTTGGCATGAGAATATGTCATGTATCTTTTCATTTTGAAAGGTTATTCTCCAAACTTAGCTGTTAAGGCTCTCCATTTATGTGTATTCCAATATAGGTTTACAGGTTGCATATAGGCAGAAGCTCTAGCTTTTGTAGAATTCCCAATGTATGGGATTTAGTATTTGATTTCTTGGTCCACGTGTGTGTCAGGAATGCACCTTTGAGATTGTCTAACTTGTTCTTCCACATCTGATATTGTTAATTGGATAGCTTTGCGGATGATATCCCTATACCTTTCCATGATAGCCCTAGCAATAGACTATGCACGGGTGCCCTAAGGAGATGGGGGAATAAAATTAGGATAAATGGTGGTTGGGAGGGGGGTTGGGGGGAATGACGTCCCTTTATGCTTTGGCTAGCAAGCCATACAAGGTGACACTTGGCCATGATGAGGTTGGGGTAAAATATGGAGAGAGTGGGGGATGGGTAGGGGTGCAGGAGAGACACATGAGATTAAGAAGCAAGTAGAAGTAGAAAATGGAATGGGAAGGATTAAGGGGCCGAGGAAAAGGATAGGGGAGGTAAGAGAATGAGCTAATAGAAGGGAAAAACAAAGAACACAAGGTGGGGAACCAAGGGGAAAACTTGGGAGTGACAAGGGGAAAAAAATCCTCCAAGAGGAAGGAAGGGAAATTAGGATAGGATTAAATAACCCATATAAATAAAAATCGAGGGGAGAGAAACCCAAATTCTATTAAAACCCATGAAGGGTAGAGAATAAGAAGAGATAAAATGAAAGATAGAAGCAGATTTTTAAGGCACATGAACAAAGATACCAAACCTAAATGATTCAGTCATGTTGTGAGGGATCACAAATAATAGCGAAAGTAGGTTGGGGAAATCGAGATGCACAATTAATATCAATTCTTTTGGCCTCAATCGCTCCATGGATTAGATCTACCCGACCAAAGACACTTGTTTTTTTCACCTCCTTCTAGGGTTGATTGGTTATCAGTAGTTGAAGGCACTCCCTGCTTACCATGTGGTCCCCTTATTGCCTCTTCCCTGTGTAATTAATGGCTTGGTACAATCCAAATCCTTCCATGATGATCAAATTTCTTCCTCTATTATGAAAACCTTTGTGCTATCATACCTCCCTTAATCTCTGCACACTCCAAATATGCCTTGCAATTACAGGCATCAAACTTCTGAATTCCCTTTGTTTTGCGTGGGGACAAGATGGCCATGCAGGTTGCTAGGTCGAGGAAACTTTCCTCCTTCTATTGTGATTGTGTGTCAACATCATGAGTGTAACAAACCCCATAACCATACCATTTTTTTTTACAACAAGGATATTATTATTCTATTGAAACATTATTTTTACTAGTTGTATTCTTGGTGGCCTCTAATAATTACTAGCGAATAAGTCCATAATAATTATGAGCTTTAACTAATGATTCATTATTCTTCCATAAAATAATCCTTTAGCTAGGTTTTATTTTCTATAGTATAATCTACTATCTGATCATTATGCCTAAAGAAAAACCCTCAAAGGTGCAATATTATGAAAAGTTTTTTTTTTAAGTGTTGGATGGCGTTGTCATTGATGTCAACCCATGGAGTTGACTGGGTTTAACTTTGACTAAAAACACTAGTCATTGATGTCAAATGGTTAATTGTTGTTTCATAGTAATTTTTGGATTACATCAAGTTGGGAGCTCCACTTTTGGATGGTTGAAAACCCCAAGTCCTAGGGTTTGGGTTCCCTGGACTGAGGATGTACCATTATTTTGTTGAGATTTTTTGAAGGGTGAAACCATTGATTTTGGGTTGGAGATGTAAATAATTATATTCTCCTCGTAGATATGTTTCTGTTAATATGTGGTACATCTAGTGGTTCCTTCTGACTTGGGATAAAATTCAGTTTGAAGTTGAAGACTCAGTTTTGTGGGCTAAAACCACAGGGGGTAGTAACATGACACCTTATTCACCTACGATTTTCAATATATGACAATGATTATCACCAAAATATCATTTTGTAGAATTCTAATAACTTCAAGAACCAGCGACAATAAGCCAATCATAGACTTCACAATCTAGGTAGGACCATATGAACTAAGCCAATCATTGATTTCAAAATTTTAGTGAAATTGAAAATTTTTCTAGAAAAATATTAATAAGGGTTAGTGTACAATTAATTAGAGTATAAATAAATAGGCTATTAACAATTACTAAATTAAATTAAATTTATTAAACATAAAATTGTTTTTAAGACACCTAATGCTCATCTAAATGAAGCTCCTAAAGGTCTAATCCTAAAACTATAAAAGAATATCACCATGTCTCCTCATTCACACCTATATAAAACAATCCTTATAATATTTTCTCTTTGATTTCCACAGAAGAATTCATCCTCCTATAGCAGACTACGACTTTAAAATTTATGGGTGATTTGGTCTTCAACTTCCATGTTTTTCCCTTCATCCAACTCGGGTTTTCTAAGGTGAGTTTTTGTGGTGTTTTTAAAGTTTTTTGTGGAAAATTTATGTGTCTTTTTGGAATGATTTAGCCATGTGTTAGTGCATCTTATTCAACCTATACATCCTCCTCTTTTAGGGAATAATGGCTACTTTATCCCTCTCAAGGCAAACGACTCTTCCTCAAGGAGAAACGAAGTTATTTACATATGTTCAAGTATTTTTAAGGAATGTTTTTAGCATGATTTATGATCATGCGTTAGGACATATCCATATTTCTTGCGACCTCATTCTTAAGGGAAACAAAGGCCCCTTTTAACACACAAATGACACCGATGATCTTCATTTAGGACAACAAGTTTCTTTAAGGGTCAATGAATTCTTAAGTGCAAACCTGAGTATTAACTGTGATATTATATGCTTATAGTAATGTGACAAGTTTTCGGATCATAAAAAACTTGTTGATTTGACAAGCAATTCATACCTGTGATTTTTTTATGGATAGATACCCTGTTATATTGTTTGAAAACTGACTATGAGTTGATATACCTTGAAGAAATTTGAAATATCAAGAGTGACGAAAAATATTGTGACCTAAACTCATTTAGAATCGCCTTGAATCTCATGACAATCAGGCATTGGTGTATTGGATTTGATAACAAAACTTTGAAATCCTAAACAATGACAATTATACGTAGAGAGTGATTGATATTGTGTGCATGCAGTGTTGTGACAAGGGATGGGTGATACATACTCATGAATGCTAGTTGACTCACATTACCTTATTGACATTTCCTTGACATAATAAGTGTGTTGATATTACTGTAATAGTGACAACTAAATTTGACTAATATTGTGTGTTTGACTTGTTAATAATTGTTTTACATCCTATGCAACAAGACAATGATCTTGTGTAGGAAAGGCCATAATAACTCACCATCAAGTCAACCTATAACCGATAACTGTGAATGAACCTGATATTTAAGATATGCGCAATGTTCATTCAATTATTAACTTTGTATGTGATATATCCTTTGTAAATAAAAATTGACTTGATTTGATATAACGATTGGACAGAACATTAGGTTGACTTATGACTAATGGATTGTGAGTGGATTTGTTATCTAGACACAACAATAAACATGCAATCATTAACCTAGTGTTAAAAACTGAATGAGTGATATATATATATATATATATATATATATATATATATATATATATATATATATATATATATATATATATATATATACAATTTACTTGTTTTGATATGACAATTGGATATAAAGGTGGGTTGACTTATGACTAATGGATTGTGAGTGGATTTGTTATCTAGACACAAAAGTAAACATGCAATCATTAACCTAGTGTTGGCTTGAATGTAATATATATATATATATATATATATATATATATATCCTTTGTGAGTAATAATTAGCTTGGTACATGAAACTTGACTTTGACTTAGAATGGGTCTAATTTGTATGATGACATTTTTCCTTGACTTGAAATTAGTGAGAGTAGTTCCAATAGACATAACACACATGTTGGTATGTTGACTTTGACTACTAGAACCTTGAGTTAATAACGATTATGATAACCAAGGATAACTTGAGTAACATAATTGTGACCTTATAGGGTAACATTTTTTTGAGGACATATCACCTTATTGTATAGCTTATCAAAGTAACGATGGATAGTAGTGTGTGAGAAGTGCTCAACAATGAAGGAACATATGCTAGTGGCTCTTCGTGGGAAGAGCTTGAGAGTAGTGGTAGAAGATCATAGGGATGAGATGTGGCATCTGGGATTGTGCCATTATCAATCACTTACGTTCAGCACTAACACAAGTACAGATTGATTGGTTTAGTGATTTCATAGTCTGCTTATGATATTATGATGCTTATTTATTTGTGAGAAGTGAAATGAAAATGTGTATGAAGTGATCAATTTTAGCAGTGATACTGATGTGCATTTGTCAGAGACAATAGTGACGGTGATGCACAAGTGATGTGTAGTTGGGCAGTATTGTGTAGTGATCAGTTTGAGCAGTTTTTTATCGTGGTTAGTGGTCACTAGGAGTTTACATATTCTTTACAACATTATTCTCTTGATTAAGAGTATAGGGGTATCTAGTCTGAAAATTGTGAAACATGGTCTATCGGCTCTTCAGGGTGGCAGGGTGGTGCAAAGCAGGTGATTGGAGTCACCTTCAAGTTGTGGCCTGAGAACAATTCAGGGCGGCAGGGTGGTGCTAGGGCAGGTCATAGCTTGCATAAGGTGTTGGGGTGTCCTTTCAATCGAGGCTAATAAACTACATGGCGATGAAGCATAATTTCCGAAAACAACTGGTAAATAGAGCATTGGGGCACTCGTCAGGTTGTGGCCTGACTTACAGGGTGTTGGGGCATCCTTTCAGTTGTAGTAGGTTATTACGGTCTAGTAGCATCCTACAGGTTGTATATTGTGAATTAGCAGGTTGGATCCTCCGTCATTTGTAGCTAAAAATTTGATGTAATCACTTTTCTTTTAAAGAGGAGAAGACAATTACTAAGAAGCATTAGGTGGTTTTTGACCTGGAGGGGATTTTCCAACTAAAAATATTTGTGTCCATTTTTTTATCTTTCTTCATTTTTGTATGGTGTTGCCTATTGTTGATTATTGTTTATGATTATTTGAAGAACTATAATAATAACTTAATATTAGCTAATGCTATGAAAAAAATTAAAAATTATTAATTGTTAAGAAATACAGATTCACCCCCTCTAAGTATTTCCAACAAAACGCCTTTATGAATTTTGATTTATTATTAATAATTAACATTACATCTTTATAGACATTTAGGGTTCAATTTAATTTTACATCTATAATGTCACATACCCAATGCGCAAGTCTATATTGATTAAAACTTTGGACTCATTTACATTAATTTGAGTTTTTTCAAATATCAACATAAGGCTATCACAACTTATACAAGCACAAGGATTGACTTACACTTTGGATACTTGTGCATAACATGCCCTATAATTAAAACTTATACCATCAAAATATATTTGGAGTCATTTACATTAATTTGGGTTTTCTCAATTATCAGCATAAGACTATCCCATACATGCACAAGGATTGATTTACACTTTAGATACTTTTACATAACATACCCCATGATTAAAACTCATACCTTCGATATATATATAAACTCATTCGACACTTGGGAGTTCTCATGTATATATTACGTCCCAAATTTTTTAAGATACAATTTCTCAACTTTGGTTTCTATCCTCCATGTGGTATATTATTAACTATATGGTTCTAGATTCTTCCACGGATGTGGTCCATAACTCTTTTGAAAAATAGGTCATCCCATGGTGTTGAAAAGTCAGCTCAAGTCTTCTATAACATCGATGATGTGCGTTGATTAGGGTTTTCTTGTCGCTCCAGAATACTTTTCTGATTGTCCACTATCCATTTGCTTAGTAAATTTTTTTGAACAAACCTTCAATGCTCTGTAACTAACTTACACTAGCTCCTTACCGTTACTACATATATAAATAAAATAAGAGTCTTGACTCTGCAAGCCTCCTTTTGTTGACCTTCCGAGGTGAAATCGTAAATCCTCTCTTATGGAATTTCTTCTGAGGCAACTATGTTTCATTTCTGAAAAATAGTTTTGTGTTTTCTTTTATATGCTTTAACAATGATTTCTTCAAAATATACTCACTCTTTTTGTTCTCTTGCTTGCAGATACATCCAATGTTTCTTGGTCTAGTTTTGGGTTCATTTTCCAAATATGGTCGTCAGCCATAAATTATTCTGCAAGGATATTTCAGAGCTCTTTGTCAGTTGCAAGGTATTTATGAGTTTATATTCTACTTCTCATTTGGTAATTAAGGTAGTTCTTATCAATTTCCTTGTTACTTTCGTTTTACATAATTGTTTTTCTAGGGTTTAATCCCTCTTGTTTACATTGAAGGTTTATTTTTTAAAAAATTTCCTATGGTCGCTTCTATGCTTGAACTTGGCTCTTAATCTTCTCCAGAATATTTTTTTCTTAACTCTCTTGGCTTTTTTTGGAAGAACTAATTTAATTTTGCTTAAGGTAATTTCTTATCTACCCAAATGTTCCCTCTTTAGGTTATTTTCTTAAATTTGTTTCTTTTTCCTTTCTGTGTCATTACTATGACCGTGGTTTTTAGATATAACCCTTAACTCTCAAGGTATATATTTGTATTTATTCGTTTCGTTAATTACTTTGAATTCAAAATTACGGTCTCGGCTACCTATATATTAATATACAGACAATTATTAACTTATCTACATAATGTGGGTTCTTATGAGGGCTTATTACATTACATTGAGGGTTTTCAACCATAATATATACACCTATATTATCTTTCTATTTTATTCTAGGAATTTTAAAAGGGTTTTAAACCCTTACTATCTTTCAATTAATTTTTATCATGTTTTCTTTTCCTTTTATGCTATGGGTTTAACTAGAGCTATAAAATTTATTTTGAATCTTAATATAATTATGTTCGTAATTTATACAGATCTGGGAAATGCAGCGTTATGGAAACCTCTCTAGGTAAACACCCTTTTGAAATATTGTTCTTACTTTGTGAACTAATTTAGCTCACTTATATCTTGAGGTATGAATACTATTTGTATTTTCATGTTAATTCACAGGTAATAATATTGTCAGGGTGGATTTTGAAACTTTTTCCTTCAATGCAATAACCTATATATTTCCTATTTCTTATGGAGGCTTTGAACTCCTCATTCTAGGTCGGATGATCCTGAAACCCTTGGATTGTTCTCTCTACATGTACATGATTCTATGTTTGAGGAAAATCACTAGTGCTTTATGTCATTTGTCTTTTAATTTATGGATTGATGTTGTTAGCTTTTCACTTCCTTCTTAGAATATTTTAGGTTACGAGCTTCCATGCCTGAAAATTGTACTTATTTAAGGGTAATTTCAACCCAAAAATATTGACAATTGTAATACATTGAGGTGAATATAACCCTATACTGCTCATTAAGCAGATTTCTCGTTTTTAATAAGATATTGATGTTAATGTGCTTCCATTTTATATATGTATCATTTTATTACTCTATTTCTCTATTTAGCTCTAGTTGATCATATATTTCCCACAATGTACACATTTTACCTTAGTATTTTGATCTTTACAATACCCATGTTATATATGAATTTTTACTAAGTCTTTGTGCTTAGTAATATGGTATACAATTTACTTCGTTGTAGATGTTATAGAATATAAGCTTATGTTTCTTTCCTATAGAATCATAGTTACAATCTTTATGTAAGTATAACTTAGTTAATCTTTAAAGGTTAACTAAGACAATATCTAGTACTAGTCTTTTGTAAATAGCCATAATCTAAACACTTAGGATTTTATGTATTCTTGTTCTATTTTCTAAATTCTCAGGTATTTTACGACCTTCAATTTTTATACAAAATTTATGATGTGTATACATACAATCATACCTTCGTACTACTTTTTAATCCTTCAGAAATATAGTTGTTTATGAGAAAATTAGCTTCATTTTTACAATATTGTACCAATATCCTTGAACAAAGCTTATTAATATTATTTAGGTTCTCTCTATTGTATGAATTTAAACTCCATCAATTGTATGAATTTAAATTCCAACAGTTGTATGATTTATATTTACCATATTCACATCTAAATATTAGTGAACATAAATTCATGAAATCCTATCATACAACGAAAATTTATTTCAAAAAATCAAGGCCCACTTTTGTATTAAGTAATAAAATTGTTAGGATATTCCGACACATAGGAAATAGTTAAGAATAACTTAGTCTAGTATAGAGTTAGGTAAAGTGTGTTTCTTTACCATGTACATTTGTAACTTATAATCCGATGGTCACGATTTGTAGTGATCCGACGGTTATCTCTCTCCTCGGTATTAACAACACTGATCTGTGGCTTAACACACGATTAGTCCATGATCTCTATTTAAAGACAATGGATGGTCATTTGTTTGCTAACCATTTATGAGAGAAACATATGTAAATTTTCTTTTATATTAATAAATTTCCTGAAGTGGTCGCGTTGGCTCAGGACAAGAAACTAAACCTTCTGATGATGATAAAGTTCCTAAATGGGAAAATAAACAAGATCAAGCACGAGGGTTGATAAGAATGTCCATTGCTCAAGATCTTCGATTTCACATCCTTGACATTGACACCCCTGATAAAGCCTTGGAAAAGCTAAATACTGTTTTTGGCATTCAAAATCAAATCAGGTCCCACCAGCTTGAAAATGAGTTGCTTACTTTGGACCCCAATAATTTCTCCTCTATTGAAGATTTTTGTCCAAATTCAAGACCCTTAGACTTCTTTTAGAAGGTTGTAAGGTCAAAAATGAAGATGGTAGCCTCATCTATTGCATTCTTACTAAGCTTGGCCCTGCATACTCTGTATATGTTTCTGCCTTCCATTCCACTAGAGAAGCCATCATCTCTTCTGGAACTACCTACAAAACCCCTCTTTTGATGCCTTTTGTGATTCTTTGATAAGAGAACAAGAAAAAATATTACACCTTGATCTTATCACTTCTATAAATGCTTCTAAGAAAGCATTAGCAACCCAAAAATGACCATATCAAAAGAATCCCAAGAAGCAGTATCCTAGAAAGTATGTTCCTAAACCAAACAAGGGTCCTAAGCAATTTCAGCCGCAAACTAAAAAAATCAAATCACCAAAATGATAAAGCAAATAAAAACAAAGGGAAGAAGACAGATAGAGATTGCAACTTTTGCAATCATGATGGCCATATAGATTCCAAATGTTTTAAGAATATGGAAGCCTTAGAAGCAGCAATGAAGAAGCACAATATCAATTTGGAGCACTCTTCACCTTCATCTTCAGGAATGACACTTTCTGCTTGTGGTTGTCAAGCATCAATATTTGGTTATGCATTAAATGTATTTTCCTCTTCTCATTCTCATGAGTGGATTATTAATTCTAGAGCTTCTTACCACATGGCCAAAAATAAAGCCATGTTTTCTTCTTTAAATGATTGTAACACCAAACATATTTATGTTGGTGATGATAGATATCTTAGTGTTGAAGGATTTGGAACCATTCAACTAGATAATGGTTAGTTTAATGATGTACTATGTGTTCCTACCTTGTCATGCAAACTTATATCTGTTTATCAGATAACTCATTCAGGTGAAGGGAAAACAGTAGAATTCTCACCTCATGATGTTTTTTTCAAGGACCTCAAAGATCCTAGACATATTTTAGCTACTGGCATTGCTGATGATTCCACAAGGTTGTATAAGTTTGAAAAATTTGGGTCATCATGTCTTCCCTCCATTTTTTTTGCTCATAATGATGAAGTGAGCAAACTTTGGCATGAGCGATTTGGTCACTTAAACTATCACTCTCTTCAAACTCTATGTAAATAAAATATGGTGGCAGGTCTTCCTATGGTATCTTTCCGAGATGGTGTTTGCTCTGGATGTGTACTCGGAAAACATCATCGGGATAGTTTTGATAAACGTGCCTCTTGGCACGCTTCAGCCCCTTTGCAGCTTGTGCACAGTGATTTATGTGGTCCACTTCCTACTGTTTCTTTCTCTAGTTGGAAGTACTTCTTAACTTTCATTGATGATTTTTCCATACGCACTTGGGTATACTTCTTAAAACTCAAGAGTGAAGTTTTTAACATGTTCTTGGCCTTGAAGGCCTTTGTTGAGAAACAATCTAGACATCAAATTCTTAAGTTAAGATCATACAATGGAGGAGAATATGTTAACAACAAATTTATCAACTTCTGCACTGAGCATGGAATTCAATTGCAACATATTGTTCCATATACTCCACAATGAAATGGTGTAGCTAAAAGGAAGAATCACACCTTAAGAGAAATGGCTAATTGTATGCTTCAATCTAAAGGACTTAGTCCCAATTTTTGGGCAGAAACAATTAACTGTGCAAATTACATAGTAAATCAAACTCCTACTAAGGTTTTAAAGAATATAACTCCAGAAGAAGCTTGGAGCTCAAGCAACCCATATCTAAGTCACTTTCATGTTTTTGGAAGTGATGCTTGGGCCCATATTCCATATGTGAAACATAAAGCCTTAGAACCTAAGAGTGAACAATGCATTTTTGTTGGATATTCTGAAGATGTCAACAGTTATAGACTTCTTCAACCAAAATCCAAAAATATAATCATTAGAAGAGATGTAAAATTTGATGAAAAAATATCGGCCTGCGAGCCTAGTTCGGCGGGTGTGTCACCTTTGGCCTACGAGCCTGATTCAGCATATGTGCCACCTGGGTGAAAGTGTGAATTTGGGTTACACCTTTTTCCCTTTTTTGAGAAAAAACTTTCATTTTTTCGGTTTTTCAACTTTCTACAAGCTAAAACAATTTTTCTGTTTAGAATTTCATTTTGTGATAGATGTAGAAATTTAAATAACTGATATGTTATCCACCGAGATTCTCCTGATCACACACTATTTTATCTTCATGCACAATACAGAATCTCTTCTACCATTGATCATTACATGCAGAAATAAAATCAATTGCATGCACACATTAAAACCATAAAAAATTCACACATATGAACATAGTATGTAATGGGAAAGCTTAAAGCTGAAAACCCCCAACTATCTGTATATTATATATGTCATAGAGATCATGTAAAAATCATACAAAGCTCCTCACAAGCTCTCAGTACAATCTCCAATTGCTACACACTAATCAAGCTAGATCTAGCAAAACACATGCTCCAATCTCTGCCGCCTGATAGCCTGCCTCTATTGCGTAATCAATGTTGTAGAATGGCTCATAAATAACTTCGAACCACCTGGATTGTACTATGCAATCCTCATTGGCTTCTCTAATCACTGGTTGTTGCAAATCATGCAACAGTATAGTCACAACTAATAGTCACACTGCTCTTTCACCTTTCTCTTCACTGGTCTCCACTGAAACTGTCCATGCACTGAAGTTAACTGATGTATTTTTTAGTTGATTAAGGAGTTTATAATTAGTGAATTAATTAATAATTAATTCACACCACTCTCACTAGTGTATCAATCAGTTAGACTACATGCAACTAGTTCAACTATGTTTAGATTAGTTAAATTGAACACAACTCCATTAACTTCCTCAATCAACTCCACCAAACTCTCCCACATGAGTTCTAACTGAAGTATCCATGCAATAGCTCCACATAACCCTTAGGAATAGCGTAATTTCTTCTGTCAACTCCTGTGCCACATCTGTGCAATTAACTGAAGTGCTTCAAGAGAATAAGATAATGCTTATAGTCCAAATATTATTTAGAGCTAATAATATTCGACATATCTATTTTTAGACTGGCAATCTAAAAATAGATTTCACCCAATATGTCTAAAAATAGAAATCCATCTATTTTTCCAACTTGACCAACCATCCACAAATAGCATCCTGCAGCTCATAGAACATGATCCATATGTCTAAAAATAGACATAGTCTGAAAATGAGCTTTATGCCAAAAATAACAACGTTTGTAGTGGCGACTTCTTTCCACTAAGCTCAT
>JAXQQM020080734.1:0-17781 GCA_034641835.2 Pinus albicaulis
AGTTCTGTGAAAGAAAGGCAAAATATCTTAATATTCATTTTTTTTTTTCAGAAGAAAAAAACGTTGAATATATTAATATATAAACAGTACATTGACTTGTATAATCTCAGCTGTAAAGTTCTGCAGCGAGAAATCCACCATAAACTGGGCAGATGATAATGCTCACTTATAGGAGTAAGGAACAGAAATGTGTTAGGTTGGCCTCCTCATATTGGGAAAATATCCATCCCTTGCAAACAAGACCATCATACAAAAATGAGGACAATTAGATTATGAAGGATGGAAGAACAAAAAGATAAACGACCTTCAGAAAATGAGTCCTGTGTAGATTGGAGAGATGACTGATAATTGAGGGTGATTAAGAAGCTAAAAACTATTCAGATCACTCCTGTACAGCCCTAAGTGTATTGTAATGATTTTCCAGAAACATGAAAACGCATAACATCTACATCATCTTTTGTCAAAACGGGCTCGTTTGAAAAAGATTTGCAGGCGTAGAAAAAATCATGACATGTTACTTTGACTGAAAACTGCGGCGAATCTCTCTACAGGCTCGCTTGAAAAGATATATGTCAGGCTCGCTTGAGAACTATGTTCTGGCTCGCTTGTTGACATGCTCGCTTGAAAAAAAGATGCATGTCAGGCTCGCTTGAAAACTAAATCCGGTTCGCTTGATGCCAATTGACAAGCCCTCTTTAAGATTTAAAAAAGAACATATCCCAGGCTCGCTTGATATGATAAAGGCTGGCACATCTCACAGGCCCGGCCTCTCCCATATGTCGATTCAGAAACTTGTAGGAAAAAAACAAAAATCATGAACACAGTTGCCAAGTAATGTAATGAAAAGGTCTATATGCCTGGCTATGATTGGACGCATTTGAAATAGTGCAAATGTAACATAGCCCATCCTGTGTCATAGTGTGAGAACAGTCACATATGAATTGATTCCTGTCAGGCTCGTTGAGAAACAATCTGGCTCGCTTGATGTGGTATGTCCGGCTCCCTGTGCGTAGACCCACTAGCCATACTACCATATCCCTGACCAAAAACCTACAAAGCCAAAAACATCCGCGGAGGAGAGCAAAGTTGTACCGCAAAAACTGTGAGAAAAAACTGTCAAAACAAAAACAAGGCCATATCCAGTTATGGAATTGGAAAAGAGGTTTTCCAGTGGGTTTGGCCATCTCTAAAAAGCTGGACGTGCATAATCCCGAAATCAGATACCAAACCTTTTCTGGACAAAGCATCCGCCCTGGTATTGTTTTCTCTGTAAATGTGCATGATGGGAGGATGGTTGAGTCTGACCCAGAAACTTCAAATCTTGTGAAGCCATCCCTGTAAATCAGGCCGCATCATGGCCATTGTCCTGCTGACCCATCCAATTACTACCTGTGAGTCCCCAAATATGTGCACATCCTGAATCTGAAGAAGGACAGCTAAACGGAGACCCCCCCACAGGGCAATCAATTCCGCCTTATTGTTGGAGCCCATACCAGCATTCCAGTGAATATGAATCCTTTCACGTTGAGATATTTTTATCCAGGCACCACAGCCCATAAGTCCATCCACACAAGCACCATCGAAATAGATCGCCGGAATTGCCATCACATGTGGTCTAATTCGAACGGAGCAGTCCTGAATAGTAGCGCTTGGGATAGGGCGATCTTCCATCCAGCCAAGTATATATGCATATACATTTGAAATCCGAAAAGGCACCTCTTCAAAAATCATTCTGTTTCTGCCCAACCACAGTTCCCAAATGAAATAGAATGGCAACGATTTAAATTTCCCTTTTAGTTTGTCCCACTCCATGGCAACAGACAGAAAATCAATAGGATCCCATGCAGGACCCATAAAATGAGAAGAGAAAAGCCTCCATAAACTCATGATGATAGGACAGCGGAAAAAAATATGGTCGATTGATTCAAGATCTTGACAGCATATGTGGCATCTAAAAGGCCCCGAGAAACCTCTCCTATTCAGATTTTCTCCCGTAAGGACCTTGCCCTTCCAGACCAACCAACCAAAAAGGACTATTTTAGTGGGGATCTTCCTCTTCCAAAATATGCAGAAAAATGCAGACATCTGATCCCTGTAAGAGGCAAAATTCAGCACTCTGTAAATGTCGCTTACAATAGGCGCGCCGTCGTGTATGGGACCGTCCCAAACAATGGAATCCCCACCATTATCCCAACTAAAACCGGTTGCCCTGAAGGCGTCCCTTAGCTTATCCCATTCCTCCGAGACATGCTCCGGCAGCCCTAGCTGGTTCGCAGACTTAAATTCTGGCGCGTCGAAAGACCATAATCTGACAGTCTGAGAAATGTAATTGATGCCCCTGTGAGCAAGGCAGTGTATAAGCATCAGAGATGGTGATTCGGTTGAAGGAAATCCGATAATTTTTTTAAATGTGAAAGGGATGTCACCGCCGTCCCTAAACATCCATGCAAGCCGATCTGAAAACTGGGTTGAAATCATCCTGAAACTTCTCCATATAGCCGATGCGTTCCTGGGGATGGGAAAATTTGTGCATAGAATTCATTTTAGAAAGTCCCCCCTTATATATTTGCATCTGATTACATCTTGCCATAACCCATCACCGTTTATAGCCTTCCAGAATGATTTCATAAGCAGTGCGTTGTTGAAGAACCTCGTGTTGAGTATTCCCCAACCATCATGTTGCTTTGATCTGCATAGGCTCACCAATTTACATAGGTGAATTTTGTGAGACATGTAGGCTCCACCCCATAAGAATTTTGCAATAATTCTATTCAAAATTTTAATGATGCCATCAGGAATGTAGTACAAATGTCCCCAGTAAACCAGCATTTGAGATAGAACCGCTTGAATGAGAATTAGCCTACCCCCCATGGTAAGCCACCTGTGTGTCCATCCATTTATCTTCCGCCGGAATTTATCGACCATCCAAGTCCAGTCCTGTATCTTGTATCCACAGGGCTTAATCCTGAAGCCCAAGTAAGTAAACCCAGCAGCAGCCTCCTTAATTTCAAACCCCATGAATTCAGCTATGAATTCAATCTCCTGCAAATCACCATATTCGTATATAATAAAAGACTTACTCTTGTTTATAGACAGACCTGTGGCAGCAGCAAAATGATTAAACATTAAATGGATGAAGAACCAATGGTTCCGCTTCAAATACCCGAACAGCAAGATATCGTCAACAAATAAGGAGTGTGTGCTTGATACTTCATTTGAGAAAGAAAACCCCTCAATACAGCCTCGTCATTCCGTTTTATGCATAATACCACTGAAACTATCCATGATGAGGATAAAGATCAACGGAGAGAGCGCGCAGCCCTGTCTCAGCCCACGTTCCGCAGAAAAAAAAGAGGTTGGAATGCCATTAATAATCACTGCAAAACGAACTGTAGTAATACAGGACATTATCCATCTTATAATCCTAATGGGGAGGCCAGTCTTCATGAGCACCAGCCTAATGTATGACCAGTCTATTGAATCATAGGCTTTATGAAGGTCTATTTTCATCAGAATAGCCTTCCTTTTCTCGGAATGGATGGAATGAAGAACCTCTTGTGCAATTGCCACTGCATCGTGGATGGATCGACCTTTTAGGAACCCGAATTTCTCTTTTGAAATACAATCGGACAGAAAACCTTTTAGATGCTCGGCAATAATCTTCGATGTTATCTTGTAGAGAATGTTGCATAGAGAAATCGGTCGGAAGTCCGCAAAAGTCTGGGGTTCGTCCATTTTAGGAATTAGAGCAATGAAGGTTGAATTGAGGTTTGCAGGCATCACTCCCCTCAATCTGATATGTTCAATGATCTGTGTCAATTCTGCTCCCATCAGATGAAAGAAATGGATAAAAAATTCTGAGGGCCAGCCATCAGGCCCCGGACATTTATCCGGAGAAAAAGCTTTAAGAACCTTCAGGACATCATTCTATGATATTGCACGATCTAAGGCCGAGATGGCGTCTGCATCAAAAAACCTATGGACGTGTTCCAAAAGCCATACCTGGTCCGCCCTGTCAATGCCATCCTGTTTGGAGAAGAACGCAGAAAAATATGCGAGCGCTTCATTTTGAATATCCTTAGTTGTATAAGCCATTGAGTCATCCTCTCTCTTAATATACCAGATGGCGTTCCTGTTCTTTCTGCCATTTGCATACTTGTGAAAGAACTTGGTGTTCAAATCACCTTCAGCCAGCCATGTTATTCTACTTTTGAGCCTCCAAGTAACCTCCTCAATCCTGAGGATCTCCCTTTTCCTTTCCCCAGGCCTAACGAGTTCTTGTAATATTATCTCGTCAGGAATATGGTTAATAAAAGAGGATATAATCCTCTCCATCTGGCTCTGAACATCCATAAATTCCCTCTTTAACTGCATCTTCTTATCACGTTCCCAAGACTTGGAGGCCGCCTTAACTTTCTAGAGTCTAAAGTGAAAAAAGTCCCAATCATCAGTGAACGGCATGTCATATGTAGCACGCCATATCTCATCAACCATAGCAATGTATTCAGCGTCCTCGAGCCAGATTCTATTAAATTTGAACGGGCGGCCACATACCGTCGCATTGTTGGACCATGATAAAGAAATTGGCAGGTAGTCCGATATATCAGAAACCATAATCATAGATCTGATATTCTCAAGGATGTCCGCCACCTGTTCTTTTACCAACACCCGGTCGAGCCTCTTCCCAATATAGTTTACACCCCCACGTTTGTTTGACCATGTAGGAGCCAAAGGATGTGGCCTGATGTCCTTGAGACCCTGTGTATAAAACATGTCACTTAAAAACCCAGCCAGCGGATCCATACGAGCAGCATTGCCCCAAATCTCGTCTGCGTTGAGGGTTAAATTAAGATCCCCCATCATTATGAGATTTGGGAGGGATAAGATGCTCGATACCTGTATTCTCTTCCAGAAACTCACTCTGTTAGCATATGGAGCATAAATATTAATGAGATTAAAGTTACCTGGCAGACCTCTAAGCCGACCATTTAAGAGAATGCCTCCAAAAAAGCTAAATGGTTTAAAAGTTGCAAAATCCGGATTCCACATAGCCATCAATCCCCCGGATCGACCAGTTGAGCCAATCACCGTCACCTGCCAGCCTTTCCTTATGTTCAAACACAAATTTATAGCCTTCGACCTATTGGACATAGTCTCTTGTCCCAGAAATACAATAGGGTTCCTGTCGTTAAAAAATTCCTTGAGGCAATGTTGTTTGGGAGCATCACCCAACCCTCGTAAATTCAGAGAGATGATGTGATTCATGAGAGTGACTTCCGTGGGCGGCATGCTCTAAGCGCCCTGGGAGAGCCATCAGGACCGTCATATCCAGCAATAGGCACATCAGTCAGACCCACTTCATCGTCCGTAAATAGAGACACAGCCTTAAACTTTCCTTTATTCAACCTGCATACCGCCTTTGCCTTCTTCTTGAGAGAACAAATAGCAGTTGATAAGCCAGATGAATTATTTTTTGGAATGGGAATAGGCCTATCAAAAACCGTTAAGGCTGCCAGGTCAATATTGGGATTCCCTAACAGCGAATCTATGTCGCTTCCAATAGAGTTCCTTGGGGAGTCATAATGACAAATGGGCCCAGATTTATCCGGAGAATTGTATGAAGAGCCCAAATTAGCCCCATAGTTCGATCTGTCATCTATCATTAGACCTGTACAGGATGATTCCCCCCTATATACTTCCGGCTTGTACAATGGCGGATCATTTTCCGGAGAGATCAAATCTCCAGAGTGAATAGGGATCATAGCCTGTGGTGCTGCATTACATGGTCTAGACTCGAACTCTATAGGATTGCCTGCCTTATAGCAAGAGTTGGTGTTATTGTCGGAGATGACTTCATTTGGGGGCATGGTAGGACATGGAACCGGGATATCCCTATCCTCCAGGGTGATAATAGCAGGTGGAAAACAAGGAATTGGCGTATTGTCATTTTCAGGTTGTAGCACTCTATACAGTTTGCGCTCAACAGAATGATGGCTTGCTATATTAGATGGAACCATGGAATCAGATATGGCAGATTCGTGTTGTTTCTCAACAGACCTATAATGCTCGTCATCATGAGGATGTGTGGATAACATACCTTTTTTCCCCATTCGCGGTGAGCCCATCCCGTCGAAGAAACTTCCAGCACCACCCTGTCTCGCCTTATGAATGCGAAGTCTGAATGGGAAATTGTCCCTAAGATGGCCTGTCTTATGACAAATCAGGCATCTAAAGGGAATGCCCCAAAAGTCTATACGCTGGCGGTGCCTCCTATTGTTCCACAGCAAATCGACATCACCCGGCAGGTCACCCTTATAGCTAATCTCGACCAAAATCCACGCTATCCTTTTGTCAGCAGAACCCACAATGCTGGGATCAATGTATTTGGTTGATCCGATTGAATCACCAATAGAGCGCAGAGCTTTGATAGTCCAGAACTCCAAAGGCAAGCCTGGAAGCTTGACCCATACCAGCTTGCTTCGAGGGGCTTCCAACACTGGATTAAAGCCTATATACCATGGAATGATCTGAAGAAAACATCTTCCTCTAACCCAGGTGCAATCAGTAACCTTGTGTACATCTTTTTCATTCATGAAATGTACACTAAACCAGCCATTTATAAGCTTGCTAACAATGGGATAATATCCAATAATGGATTTCCATTTCTTGTATACCCAAGTAGCAGAATCAAAATCCTCAGAATCAGGAAAAACCCATCTACAGACTATGGCCCTACGTTGTAGACTCGTCACCCGGATACAAAGGTCATCGTAATCCAGTGCAACTTCTCTGATCTCCATCCTCTGTTTGTATACCTTCCTCTTCCTACGACGAACACATCTTTGAAAATGACCTCTGGAGCGAAACTTAGGATAATTTTTTGCTGCAGATGACTCTAGAAGCCCTTGTTTAATGATGGCATCGTCCGCTAAGAAGTCGGGCGAAAGGATGCCCTCGCCACCTTGCATCCTGTCAGCCATAGTCACCCCCTGTCTTTCGCCTGTAATGATAGAAATGACGTCAACACGCAAACTGATTCATTTCAAATTCGTATTCTTAGTGCCGCCACCTTCAGAGAATGTCGTGTCGATCAGAGTTACTTGCGGAAACGTAGTAATGGATAACCTTGAATACTACAGCTACAATAAATGTGTAGAAAAATGATGTCGATGAGGATGTATTATAGATAATGAAGCCGTAGAAAGTAACTGCAGCTGGGGGCCTGAATAGAAACTCACTTACGACCAATCAATTCTGACATTCATACCCACCTCTGTCACCTGAACTAATTATATTGTTTTATGAGGTGACGAGTACATCAGAGAGTCCATAAATAGCGATAAGACCAGATCGGATTTCATCCCATCCAATGTCATAAATAGGAATGGTCTTATGTACCTAAGGCGGATCTCACAGAAGGTGCCTGCATTCAGAAACTGATCATCCTGTTCAGCATATCTGTCATCCTGATCCACCCCCTCCGTCAAAAGATCTACACCAACGTCAACCCGGAATTTTCAAATTGTGCCGGAAAATATGAACCGGTCATACTGCACCGGGCTAAACTGAGCAACAGCAGCAGAAACAGCCGGGCATCGACCACCACCTTCTGAGAAATCTAACACCAACACTTTTACAAGGTCGGGAAACAACTACCCAATCTTTTATCCAACGCCACGCATCCATCCCGAATGAGCAGTTACTTGATTCATAAGTTACAGGACCACTGGATGAGATCTGATAACCACACTCCTTGGAATTCATATGCTAAAAAAAAATTTTTACAACTGCCCAAAACTACTGCCAGCATAAAATAAAAATAAGGAGCGAGGCCATTAATAGCAACAAACTTCCCATTAAGGTCCCAACTACTAAAACAGAGCTATACAGAAATAAGCAACATCCACAAACAACTACAGCCACCATGAGCAAACATCATCGTCCAAACTGTGTTCCAAATTTATGCGAGCAATACTGCTTCTATAAACAACACAAGCCACCATTAACAAACATCAGCCGGTACCAAAGATGGTAGACCCGGAAAACAGCCACTCTGGAGCGACAAAAAAGTCCTCAAAGGTTCCAGCTAGTTGTATGAAGTGTATTACCAATAGCTCTGTAAAGCCACTCAATGGGAGAAAATTGTCCATTTGGGTTCCAGCCTTCACCCATTTCGTACAAGCAAAGAAGAGCCATGAAGAAGTTGTAAGGTCTCCCCTCCCATCTCATACTTACAAGAGCGTTTCTGAACCAATTCATTAATGCATGACGAGATACCGATTCCCACATGGTCGAGAAACTCGATCCATTCCTACAATGTGCTGTAGCTCCCATTCCAGGCGTTACGGTAGTCGATAAACAATTGCGATGAGTTTCGAACTTCACGTTTGAATGTAATTTATCATTAAGAAAATGAGTAGATTGAAACGCGTAATTTCTATATTAAGAAAATCAGTAGCTTGAAACGCGTAAGTTCTATAATTTTTTTATATGATTTCAGGAGAAATTTATTATAGAATCCTTTGGTTTATTAAATGAGAAGATATTGCGCAGTGTAGGGAAAGTATCCGGCGGGGCAGCCGGCCCATGCATTTTCTTAGCCAACTTGTTGTATACGGGATATTGACTTTTTCTTGTTGTGCATTGTGTGCACCATTGGCTCTCTTTCCTTGGAACGAGAGATATTATAAAAATGTTGGATTATTATGTAGTATTTCCTATATTATGACCGAGCACTAGCATCTCGATTGGTTGTGTCAGCAACTTGAATTCGGGGATTTATAGTTGCATCAACACCTGGTATTCCATTTGATTGTTGGATCAGTGCACAGACATCAGAGGCCATGAATAGAAATTTTTATTAACATGATGTTTAGATCAATAAATGGATGTTAGTTTATTTCTATTTTCACCTATGTTCAGTTCGTCGATAAAGAATCATTTTTGTTACTTGTTTTAAATTTATACTTATGTTTTAATATATATATTAAGTGCTTGAAGTGCAGAAGCTAGTCATACATATACTATGTTGTTATTTTTCTTGATTAATGCATTGCTCTACGTATTACTATCCATTGTCATAGTTTGTTGTGTTGTCTTATATGAGCTTCGCGATCTAGTATCTCATCTGTGTTGAATGCTTAAGTGTGTAGAGTCGTAGGTCGGCCTTGAGCAGGGCCCACTCAAGGTATGACCCTGTGCTAGTAGTTTTATTTTCAATATGTAAGTAGGTTTATATTTTTTTACAGTGTTTTGAGTTTATCTGATATGCATTTCAAATAAATGTGGCATTTTATTTTTGAGCGAGTGGGGTATTTTATTTTCTAGCAAATGTGATATTTGAGTTTCAAGCAAGTGCGGTTGAGTGCTTTGTGGCTTTCTTAGACTTAGTAGTTTGAGGGAATTTTTCAGTATGCTCCATTATATAAGCTATAGAATTGAATGTTGTGGAATTACCTAAAATATAAAGTACACCTAATGACACTGAGCTAGTCACCTCTAGAGGAATTTTGGGCTCTAAAGGCATCACACAATTGTGTTGTGTATCATCTATAGATATATTTCCTCATTCAATCACAAATTCCCATGCATTCTCTTACATAGGCCATTCAAATAAGTGTGATGGATTGTATATTGTGCATACAACTGAAAGAGCCTTTGGAGTCTATTAATAACTTTATAACAATTAAAATGAACTATGTAGCCTAAAATGTTTCCAAAATTACCAACCATATAAAAACACCATCATTTTTGGTGTTGTTGCCAAGGAGGCACTCAAAAGATTCAATATTCCTCACATAATTAGTATAAAAGATATTATGGCTAGAAGTGACCAAGGGGGTCATTAATTAACCAATTTAGTATCTAGATCCCTACTTTCTTTTGTGTTAGGTCATGATAAATGCATTAGAGAAAATAGATAGAAAGAAAAAATCTTCTAAAGCCCCACATAGTGTGGTCGGATCCACTCAATCTAACATTATTGTGAGTGAGAAGGGAGGGGAAAGTTATTTAAAGGTCACCCTATTTCGAGATAGTTCGGTAAGAAAAACACAAAATGAAGAAACACCAAGAAGGGAAGAGACTGCATTAGAAGAGCAACTAGAAATTTCGGAAGGTTCTAATAATATTTAAAACTCAAAGCCTTAAACAAAAGAAAATATGGATGATGAAGAAGTAAATACACCTAGACAAATGTGATCTATTACTTTTGAGTTCCCCGTACGAGACCATATTGCAATGGTCTAAATGAAAAACATTCCTCTTTCTTCCCTTCTAAATTTTCATGGCCTTTCAAAGGAGGAATTTGATACCTTTCTATTTGAGATTCATGTTATTTGTTATAGTTATGATTATTCTATGAATGCTCAAAAATTGAACTTATTTATGATAAATTTGAAAGTCGTATCCCTCCATTGGTTTATGGGAATTGGGGAAAACTCCATCTGAACTTGGGATGATATGAAGAATACATTTTTGAAAAAATATGAAAGTGAAAATCTTGAAAATTTCCCAAGTGGGGTCCAAAATACGAAAGAGAAAATCTTGAAAATGTCCCAAGTTGGCGATGAACATCTAGAGTATTACGTGGAAAGACTCCAATATAATTTACAAAGAACAAAACAAAATACCTTATACCTAGAAATCCTTTGTATTCGTTTTCTTAAACGCATACAAGAGGATTGTCTCAAAACATTAAACCTTGTTGCAGGAGGAGATGTTTGTCTAGTAGCTTACAAACATATATATGAATTATGCAAGTGATATTCTAGAAGGAGATCAAAATATGGAAAGAGACCTCAGGATGTTTTCTATATTATTACTAACTCAAGCAGGGAAACAACTACTAAATCTAAGTTGGGGAACTTATTAAATAATTTTAAACAGATATCCTTAGCACACTTAGCTCCCAATTAGACACCCTGCAATCTAAAAAGGTGAAGGAATAGGTTGAGTTATCCTTGGCCATATTTTTCTCCAAATATTGAAATAAAGATCCTCTTCAAGAATGTCCTTAAAAAAAATGTCTAGACATGTAACATTTGTGAGCAAAAGCATTCCACTCAATACTATCCCTGTCAACCAGGGCTTAAGATGATGCTTCAAGAATCCAATGAGAAATCAAAGCATATTTAGTATGTGGCACAATAGAAACCATGGCCCCCTCGATCATTTGGACCGACATCCTCTAATCCTTCCCGATATTTTACTCCAATTTTTAGATGGTACCCTCTTGTACCTTTGCCACATTGGCCCCCTTAGATGAAAATTTAGGGGTGAGCCCTAGGCTGGAGAGGACCTTCCCCCTTTATAAATATGGCACTAGAAGCTCCACCTAAATCACATATGTAACAACTTCAGCTACCCTCTGATACACCTTCCCAAACTTAGCAAGAAACTCAACTTCTTACCCAACCTATCCCTAATTCAAATAATAAATTAGTCCAACCCACCTACAATGTTGAACTACCTCCATATCCTACCTGTACCATTTCATCATTGGACTACCAAGGTATCCATATGAAACTTCTCCTATTATTCAAGAACAAGATGAACAATATAACTCTCGAGAACACTAATTTCTTTCCCTAAAATTTCAAAATACCTCAATAAAATAATTTCCTGAGAATGAATTAGATTCTTCTCATTATCCATATATATTGTTTCTTGAAAAGCATGCTATAAAACTTCAATTTGAAACCTTAAGAGAATTAAGAAATGTAAGTGTAAATATTCTAATGTTTCAATCCATTAAGGATTTCCCTATTTATGAAAAATAATTTTAAGATATTTATATAAGTAAATTGGGAAGGAAAAGAGAGATTACAATACTGATAATGTGATAGGGAAATTAGAAAATTTTAATGTTGGGTAAAGTGTTTATGGAAAAGTATGGGGACCCTAGAAACCCCATCATTAAAATTAACATTAATAATACTCCCATAACTAATAAGTTGATAGATGTAGGGGCATCCAAAAATGTCACGACAAACGAAACCATGGAGAAACTTAAGTTTCGAGGTCTTCGACTAACCCCAAATTTTCTTCCAATGACCAATAGGCCTACCATAAAACAAAAAGAGATGGTGGAAGATATTTCCGTTTCCATAGATTCATGGGAATGCCTAGCTTGATTTATGATTCTTTAGCTTAAATCTAATCTTAAAGGCTATACCTTAATCCTAGGAAGACCTTAAGTAGCCGCAAGAGATGCTTGTATCAGTTGTAGGTTTGGGTATATGATTATTTCCCATCGAAATTCTACTAAGAATATTACTTTTCATCCTCTCATTAAACCTTCCTCAAACCATGATAAATATCTTTGGTTTGAAGACAGGAAAAATAATCTACTTGACCTCTCTTAACCATTTATCAAGCCTCAAAATTTAAAGGAAATTCTAAGGATAACACATCCCCATATTGACTACAATTCACCTCTTAGTTGGGATTTAAGGAAAAAATATGAGAAACATGTTCACCCATTTAATTAGCACAAAAAATAGATACAATAGCTCCACTGGATACTTCCATAGAAGATAAAACTAAATATATTGAAATTTGTCCTAGAAAAACTCTGACAATTAATTCCCAGTTGGAACCCCCACAACAAAATCAACTTGTAGAAATGCTAAGTAAAAATAACAGTGATTTTCCTTGGGATTAAATCGACATGAAGGGGATTCCTACCATTTTTTTACACATCATATTTATATAAATTAGGATTCTTGACCTACTAGGAAGCCCAAAAGAAGGATGAATCCAACGCTAAAGGATATATTCAATGATTTGGGATCATTAAAGTCACTTCATTTGTAAAAAATTTCATGTATGAATGATCACTTTAAGCCAATTTAAAATATGATCATTTAATTAAAAACAACTTTAAAGGAATTGAATGAAGATGCACAAAAATGAGAAATGTAGAAGAGAAGCAAACAAGCACAACAACCAATTGATAATGGAGTTCATCTAGTTTGGACTACATATTTGGTTCCTCCCTCTAAGAGAGTGGAATTCTTTTATTAAGATCCAAAAATCAATTACAAAGAAATTATGCCTGCATAAAAATAGATATCCATGCCACCACGAAGTGGTATTGAAAAACCACTTAAATACTCTTTTGCTTGCTGCAAGAGAAATGAGCTCCAAACTCTTTGTATACAAAAATGAAAATTGCAGGTTTAAACTCTATATAAAGGCTCTAATCTCTAATAATTAATTTTTTAACAGTATTTGTTTATATCCCACTAGTATAACTTTCAATATATAAAACTTTTCATAGGATCGACCTGGGGTCAAACCCAACGGTTATCGCAATATGCTTCTCATAGATTGCATAAAATATATAGCCTATCAGCCATTTTTAAAACATTATTATAATTTCTTTTGTTTGAACCAATTCACAATTATATTTTTGGCTCAATTACTTTCAAGCACGTGGTTTGTCCAACTATAAACCAGTTAGGAATATCTTGTTTCTCATATTATATTGTCATCAATGTTGGGATAGTGTAGCCCAATGGTCCAAATTTAATATTAAACTTTTGTTTGTAACCAACCACATGATATGGCATATCAAAATTATATGTTATAGTATTCCACAAAGTATACAACACATTATAATGTTGCTATGCTTTGTAATATCCAAACCAATGAAATTTCAATGTAGTCCCATCAACATATCATGATAAATATGCATGTTCCAATCACACTACAACAGGGGCGAGGGGGTATGGTTGGTAACCAACTATGATACATCGATGCATTTTTTTTGCATTTAAACTCTATCGTTGGGATTCAAATCCACTTTTAGCCTATTCCTGAATGGTTTGTAGGTTAATAAACAATGCTCAAACCATGTGTCCTGGCACACATCTCCATTAATTTTATACCATTGTTTCATTATATAATATGCCATCGGTTTCGAGGAGATCGTGGGGTCAATATCAAAAAATTCCTCCTTTATCCTTCTAGGTGTAACAAAATTTAAATATAATTTTTTCCATTCAAATAAAAACCAAATCTCATGGCCCACCGATCAATTCATTGGCTAGCTCTGATGAGGTCTAAGGTTCAAACCTCATGGGCTCTAACCATCTAAATTTTTTGAATTTTAAACCTTATGTCTCATTCCAAGGGGCCGCGCAATGCCCTTTGATTGGGCCATGTGGCAGCATCCTATAGGACGGGCTATGTACCTTTTCATGGGCAGATGTTAACTTTTTTAGCTTTCCATTTCATCATTTGCAACTACCACAGAGTCTTATGACATCATCACTGAACTGTTACCTACCATATGTAACTTCTTGGTGCTTCCATGTGGTAACCCTACAAACCCTCTTTTTTTACTATTTCGAACGAACTTCAGTCTATGATAAATTTTACATATGGGCTATATTGAACATTATTCAAATTGCATTGAAATAGTCTCATCGAGCTCTTTGACATGATGCTACTTCCATCGTAATTTGGGAACTTTTCATTTTTAGGGTTTCCAAGATCCTCTCAGATTATTCCTCTCAACTAAGAGGATTTTAGACCTCCAAAAGGTTCTTAATCATATTTCAAGTGCGGGATATTCCTCTCCACTTGTCTGGTATTTTTCCACCCAGTTCTGTCTACCTAACTCATCACAATAAACTTCCTTAAAGTTATCAATGAGGAGTCATATTTTATATGATAAGCTCAGATGATGTACTCCACTATGTCCTTGAAGAGGTAATACTTGTTTTCCTTATTGAAGTAGATAACTTTCCTATAAAATAAGTAAGGAATTCCAAGAAAAATCTCACAAATATCCAATAGAACCACATCTATTTCAAATTCATCTACATATTTAGATGTAATAACAAATCCAAGATTACATTTTCCAATCACTTGTAGCATAGAATTGTTACATATCCATCCAAATGGATAAGGTTTGGGATGTGGTAATGTTTCAAGTTTCATATTTCTTACAACTACCTCGGATATAAGGTTGGGTTGAGATGGAGTGTCAAACATACTATCTACTTTAACATATTTTCTTATATCCTTGATGTGAAATAATTCATTAATTTTTCTTGTAGAAATAGAAGCCAAAATTGAAGAACCAGAACTAAAATGTGAAGATGATATACATTTCAAAACCATAGTTATGATTTGTGTCTCATTTCTATAGCTTAATCCCATATCATGTTAAACTATTTCTACTACCTTCTTCTTTCCCTTTTGGTACCACTTAGGCCTTAACTCTGGATGCAATTTCCAAAAAGTATCATCATTGCATCCCTCTTTCTTGTAATGAGTACATGAAATGTTTCCATCAACCTTATTCATAGAATTTATTCTCTTTGGCTTCTCCTTTCCTTTTCCTTTATCTTCTTTCCATTGTATGGTTTCCACAGAGACTCCAACACCATGTTTACCTGCTTCAATATAGGTTTCTTTTACACAAACCTCATCTAGGTTATATGGCTTCAACAGAAATATAATGTTGCATATATATCAATGCAAACTACCAATGTATTTCAAAAGAGTCTCTTCTAGGTCAAGTGGAATGTTTAATGCCAATACCCTTTTCCTAAACTCCTTTTTAAAGCTTTGCACGCTTTGGCATTTACGTATTCAAATAGTTTTTCATTCAATTATTTCCTTATGATTGTGTTCCGATGGGTAAAATCACTTTTTCAATTCCAAAGTAAATTCAAACCATGAGGAAATATTTTTACCTTCCTGAAGTCTAGTATCCCACCTGTTAATGCAGTTCCTTCCAATAAAAGAGAGGCTAAATAATTTTTTACCCTATCGTCGACGATATGATGTACACATTAGTAGAATTCCATTTTGGTGAATCCAATTTTCAATCTTTTCGGCATTGAATTCCCCATCATAAAATAGAAAATAAAATTTGATGTCCAACTTCAACAAACTTGTCTTCTTGGGAGTAACTTTCTGATGAGGAGATGGAGGAGGAGAATGAGAAAAATGACAAGATGGAGGAGGAGAAGAAGGAGGAGAATTTTCAAACATTCTTCATCTTTGAATTTCTTTGACAAGCTTCCTTCTCCAAAATTCTTCCACTCCCAATACATTTCATCAACTATGGCCTTCATCATCATGAAATCTTCGAAAAACATTACCTCAAAATTAAATGGAATTCCTTTTGGAATTTATTCTATTGATGAGGACATATCTGTGATTTAGGCTCACCTTGAACCAATATTTGGATTTCCTTCTACAAGTGTTCCTTCATCTCACTTTAGCTTGCTCCTAGTTATCATGCACACTTCACAAACCACTGTCAATCCAAATCTGATACCACTTGATCTCGGATCGTTAAAATCACTTGGTTTGTAAGTATATTCAAGTGTGAATCATTAATTTTAACCAATTTAAAATATGAGCATTTAATTTAAAAACAAGCTTTATAGGACTTGAATGAAGCTACACAAAAAGGATAAATCAAGAAAATAATAAAAGAAGAACAACAACCAATAGGTAACAAATTTTTTCCAATGTGGACACGTCTCCCGGTCCTACCACTAAGAGAGTGGAGTTATTTTACTAAGCTCCCAAAATCAATTACAAATAAATTCTACCTCCAAAACATGCATAAAAATATATCTCTCTACCACTAGGAAGTAGTATTGAAAAACCACTTAAAAACTCCTTCAGTTGCTCCAAGAAAAATGAGCTCCAAACACTTGGTTTACAAAAATAAATTCATGCTTAAACTTTATCTAAAGGTTCTCAGCTCCACTAATTTTTTAACAGTCTCTATTCCATCTCGCTAGCAAATAATTTAATATATAAAACATTTTATAGGATTGTCATTGGGTCAAACCCCCACGATTGTCGCAATATGCTTCTCGTGGATTACATAAAATATACATATGAGCCCATTTTAAAACATTTTTATATTTTTTTTCTTGGAACAAGTTCACAATTATATTTCTGGCCTAATTACTTTCAAGCACATGGCTCATCCAACTAGCAACTAGTTAGAACTAGTCCAACGCTCATATCATAATGTTACCGTTGTTGGGATAGTGGATTATCTTTAATGTTGAAGACTGTTAAAATCTCTGGTATCTTTTTCAGTTTTCTCAATTGAAGGGCTACAACAGAGGGTTGAACACATGTTTTAATTGATATACAGAGTATCCGGCTCCCCTGGGTGGTGCTCTATACATATTTTTGCGTCTTAATTGTTGGAAGATTCCGTTTTGGTCCGTGTGAATGGCTGTGCTATGTCCGAATTTTTGTTGAGTAGTTGAAATCTTTATTCTCGGCAGTGGAACTTGCTGGACTGTGTCTTAGTAGAGTAGTGTTTTTGATTTTTTGATCTATTTGTTCTCCAAAGGGACTTATGATCAGCTCTTTTTTTTTTAACAGCTTGTATAAGCCAGATATCTGGATCTGCATAGGCATATTTACACTCAGTAACTGATTCTTGTAAACAAAATTATGGGTTTGATTATTCTGAACACACATCTATGTGTTTCTCAATGTAATTTTGTACTCACCTGCAGTAATAAAATTACGCTTTTTTCTCGAGGAAAAAAAGTGTGGCCCAATGGTACACCTAATAAAAACATTTGTTTATAACTTAACCCTATGTTGGAATGTACTCTAACCTGCCGAAATGAATTTGTTAAAAGTGCAAACAGGTTAATCGGGGCAAGTTAGAGTTAAACCGCCAACAAAGTTGACAAAAGATCAACGGAAAGACGTGTTCAAATCGCACGGGAAATTAACGAGAGTGTACTCCCTCGTAGGTTGACCGACCGATCTTCGAAG
>JAXQQM020060724.1:0-48262 GCA_034641835.2 Pinus albicaulis
TCAAACTACACACTCATGCTTCAATCCCTCACCATTAGTCTCACTATGGTTTTCGGAGGTAACTGATAATGACATGAGTAATTTAATATCTAATCTAACTAATAAAGAAAATGTACAAAACTGAAATAAATAAAACAGTGCTGGAATTAAAAGCTAAGAAAAATAAATCAGCAGAAGGACAAGACTGATTCCATGTCATTATTCATTTTAAAACTATGTGCAAATGCCCGGGCTGCCTACTGTAATCTGGAACAAAGACACTAATCAGTTAACAGCAGTATAAAGCATGAAAAATTATGGACAAAAATAAAACGTTAATACCATAAGAGATGTAATATATACACGTGAATAACTATGGCATAATGAACGTAAGGAAATAAAGCATGAAACTATACAACAATAAACAAAACCTCGGCGTGTGCAGGGGCCCTCTGCACAATCCTCGGGGAACAACTATCAACCACGAATTATGCTTATGAGCAGAGTCTTCTCATGTATTCAAAACACAGTCATAACAAGGAAATAATGTCACGGCACAGTGGGCTTTCTTTACAGCAAAATTACATTACAAAAGCTAGCTACTATGTGTATGAGAATGCATTATTTATAACAGAGGATGACATAACTACTTTCCTACAATCTGTGTTGATAAAAGACACGTGAACAACCACGTCCAGAAATTTAGCATTATGGCTGCCGTGAAGATTAAATCTATGGAGGGTGGCCGTTGGATTTGGCTTATGGAGCAGTTCACAGGTGTTGATATGTCCCATGAGATTTAGGAATGGCCACACAAGTCTTCACGTGGTGAAAAACGGAGTTTTGTCACCGTAGGACTCTTAGGTTGACCACCGCTTGACTACCTTTGACCACGGCCTTCTTTGGTGAATTCGACTAAGCCAATAGGACTTGGTCCATATCCATGTCATTTCCAACTTGCCCATGTGGCTTGATTTGCCTGAAAACACTTGCAATATAGACTTTAACAAAATGGCTGCGGAAAGTGACAAGATTCCGCAGCTCAATGAGCAAAAATCTAATTCAAACAACAGACACAAAACATAGTTAAAAACCACTTTAAATGCTCTTTTATGATTAATATGCAATGATGTTGATGACTTAAGAGGTAAAGGTAAATGGAAAAAGTCTAGAAAGGTGTATAGGAAAGATGCAAGTTTGGGACTCAACATACCCCCACTGTGAAGGTGTGGCATGTCCCCATGCAACCAAAATTTTGATCATCCTCCTTCAATTCATATGCCCTGATACCTCTGCCAGTACATCCAGTCTTCTTCTCCTCTTTCTTGGTGCTGCTAACATCCTGGGCTTCTTCATCAAGCATCTGAATTTGAGATTAATCAGTGCTCTACTTATCTTCTTGCATTTCTTCTTCAATTTCCTGTTCTTTTTGTGCCACAGTCCCAGATGTAGCATAGTGTTGTCATGAATGATCTTGTCCAATCTGATTTTCTCCTTTAATGCTTCATTTTCATTTTTAATATGTCTATTTAAAACCTCCAACTCAAATACTTCTTGTTTCAACGATTGGACTAGAGCTTCTTGTGCTGTGTGAGGCTGAGTGGATGAAGTGCTGGGACCCGTGGCTGTTCTTTCTAAGGATTCTATGTAATCATACACCTCTTGTTGCTTTGGATCTATCTCGGGTGTCGTTTTCCTTGGGCTGTCCCCAAAATGTTGTGGAGGAGAATTGACTTCAAAATCTGGCCGAAAAGGACTCATGTCAACATCTTGAGGACTAGTTTCAACGTTTGGCTGAGAATGAGGTGGACTACGGCCAGCTGGAGTTTTTTCAGGTGTTTCTCCTCCCAAATCAATAAAATGGGGTCCTTTTGTTTGTGCTTTCCTCCACTTTCCTTTAAGCCTGGTGCTTCTTCTTACATGCTGTGGACTACTGTCTTTTTCCTTCTGTTTTTCTTTTCCTTTCTTTTTGGCCATAGCTGACTGTTCCTGAAGGTGAACTAGTCTCTTAGACAATACTTGATGGTCTTCTTCCGAGGAAGGGGTTTGATGCACAGCCTCAATGCTTCTTTTCTCTTTTGATTTTGTTGGATTTTTACCCTCAGTCTTTTCCTTCCTCCTTTTAGACAGTCTTTCTTCTCTACTAGTTCTTTCAACTGTGTTAGTAGGAGTGCTTTGAGTTTTATCACCTGTTCTCTTTCTTCTACTTCTTTTTGATGTACTTCCTTCAGGGGTTTCTTAGGGTTCTTCAAAGAAATTTCTAATTAAAAACTGCTCCCAGGTGTCCTTTTTCTCTTTTAATTGTTTTTCTATCAAGATTTTCATGAGACCATGGTGATACAAATGTGGTTCTACATCCCCCAGATGCTTTTGGACGGTTACAGACATCTTTTTCAAACTGTTTAGTAAAAAGTATGGCAGATTGAGGGTCTAGTTGTCTAGGAAATTCATCAACAGTCGGGTATGATACATGTACATTGATCCAAAACGTCCCTCACAGGTGATAAACTTTTGAATAACCAACAGTAAACTGGCCCACTCTTATTTTAAAGCATGGACAGGAATTCCCTTTTTGAAAATGGTGACATCCATACCTGGGTTACGTAGGATCACTCTCCAGGCTTCCTCGCCAATGCTGTTGTTCTTGAACCAGCGTTCACCTTCTTGAGGGAGTTCTGTAGCAGCTGCTATGGATGCCTCAGTCACTGTAAATTTGAGGTCCCCAATTTCCACCTCCAGACCGTTGAAAGACCTCCCAAAAGCTTTTGTTACCTCCTTATTGTAGTCTTTAAACTTTTGAATATACCGAAGCCATTTTGCCTTTTTCAATATGTCTTTGACTTGCGGGTATCCTTCCATAAATTTGGGTCCCTCTGGTTCTACCCTCAACAACCGACCCATCCTTCCTTCTGTTCTTTAAAACTCGTCTGCGTGAGGAGGGTTTAGCAGAGGTAAGATGGCTGAATTAGCGGAAATGAACAAGGTTTATGAAGGAGACCAGTGACTATAAGAGGATATCAGAGAATAGGTACACGGAATGAAGCGGAACAAAGAACAAAATGGGGTGAAGGCTTATGTGAACACGGTGGAAATGTCGCCGTGAGGTCAATAGAACAGTAGGGGGAGTAAAGTGCATCTGGCAGTATTTAAAATTGGGTGGCTGCAGAGTAGACGCAAGCACATTTATGAAACAACTGCAAATTTTGTACGACTGAGAGAAGCCGTAGTCAAATCAACCATGTTCCATAATTACAGGTGGAGTATCAAAGTATAGCCGAACACGAGTGAAGACCAGAGGCTTGATTATGAGGCTGTTTAAAAATGAATGCAAGGATTGTGGGGGAATCTTATAGAGATCGTGGAACGGTTATGGAGTTATCAACGCAATCATTGCATATAATGGAGCTATGGTTTATAACTATGTAAAAATGTGCTTGAATGCCATTTGAAATAAATTTCTACTCATACCTTGGAATTCTTGCCATTTTTCATTAATCTTCAATCAGTTGCTCCTCGTTGATGCTTTTGAATGCCTCATGTCTTCATAATATGTCCTCATACTTGCATTTGATTTCATGATTGTTGAACTAACATCTGACTGTAAATTTTTGAAAAACAGAGTGGTGGCTGCAGAAACTGCTTCTGGCTGCGGAAACTGGTGTTAGCTGCGGAAAATGACACAACAATTATTTGGGTGAATGGAGATGGATAGATGATAAATGACTGAATGAAAATGGTCATGAAAGAAAATTTTTATTGGTGAAATGAAATGAAATAGATGAAATGGAGTGAAATGAAATGAAGTGGAGTGGAATGAAGTGGAATGAAATGGAGTGGGTTGTCATAAAACTTGTGAAATGAGAGAGAGAGGGAAATTTTTGGAAAATATAGGGTGTCAGGTGTTCCTGATTTTCACCCTACATTTTCTGTATAAGACTGCCAATCAGTGATTGGTTTTCAGGCTTATACAATATTTTTTTTTTTTTGAAACTAAAAAGAACAAAGGCTAGGCTGGTGGAGAAGAAGGATTCTTCTTCACCAGCCTTATTGCAGAATTATCTTGAAACATTTTGACAAATTCCTCTTTTGAGAGTGGCTTATGATAGATCTTTAATCTGTGGCCATTCACAATAAGAGGAGTTTGAGATTCATCGATGGTCTTGATTCTTACCGCTCCATTGCTAAAGATCTTTTCAATCTCATATGGCCCAAGCCAATGAGTCTGAAATTTTCCTTTAAAATATTTAAACTTGGAATCAAATAACAATGCCCAATCTCCTTCTTGAAACTTCTTCTCTTTGATGTATTTTTCATGCCATTTAGCTCTTTGATATTGAACTAGATCAGTTCTTAGAATTTCCTCTTGTCTGATCTCATCTAGCTCATTCAACTGCTCCATTCTATGCTTTTGGGCTTCTGATAGATCCATCCCCAACTGAACTGCCATCTTGAAGGTTTTGACTTGGAACTCAATGGGGAGTGGGACTTCTTTCCCATAAACAAGTTCATAGGGAGAATGTCCTGTTGTATTTCTCCATGTAGTTCTGTAGGCCCACAAGGCTTCAGGAAGCGTTTCTGCTCAATCTCTTCTGTGTAGATGAACAGTTTTGGTGATGATACTTTCGAGAAATTTGTTTGTAGACTCCACTTGACCATTTGCTTGCGGATGGTAAGGAGTATATCTTCTGTGCTTGATTTTGTATTCTTCCATCAGCTTCTCCACCAGGTTGGATGTGAATTGGCTTCCCTGATCTATCACAATTTCTCTTGGAACACCAAAGCGAGTAAAAATATCCTCATAAAGAAAATTAACAACTGAATTTTCAGTAGCAGACACTAATGCTTTGGCTTCTACCCATTTAGTAACATAATCAGTACAAACCAATATATACTTCCTTTGCTTAGATGGTGGATTAATAGGTCCAATGAAATCTAAAGCCCATTTTTCAAAGGGTTCGATGAGTACCTATGGTTGCAATGGCATTTCATTTGAAAGGGTAGGTTTCCCTACTCTTTGGCAGCTGTCACACCTTTTGACATATTGTTTTGCATATTTGAAGAGGGAAGGCCAACAATATCCTAAAGAGAGGATTTTATAGGCTGTCCTTTTGTCAGCAAAGTGTCCGCCGCATGGTTCATCATGACATGCCTTGAGGATATCAAGCATTTCATCTTCCCTGACACATCTTCTGATCACAAGATCTGGCCCTGTTTTAAACAATTCGTTAGAAATCCATGAATATTTTGAACTTTCCTGAATAATCTTTCTTCTTTCACTTGGAAATAAATGTGGAGGCAGTTTCCCTGTAACCAAATAGTTAGCAATATCTGCATACCAAGGTGTCTTAGTAGTTACTGCAAACAAGTATTCATCGGGAAACTTATCCTCTACAGGAGAATCTTCTTTAGTATTCTGAATCCTAGACAAGAAATCAGCTACTGTATTTTGTTTCCCTGGTCTATCCAACACAGTAATATTGAATTCCTACAAAAGTAGGAGCCATCTTGTCACTCTGCCATTAGTAACAGGTTTGTTCATTAGATATCTAATCGCAGAATGATCAGTATGAATAAAAGTTTCATAGCCTATTATATAATGTCTAAACTTATTGATTGCATGAACAACAGCTAAAAACTCTTTTTCAGTTACAATATAGTTCAACTCAGTGGGAGTCAAATTTTTACTGGTATAGTAAATGGCATAAGGGACTAAATCCTTTTGACCCAACACAGCTCCTAGAGCTGTATCTGAAGCATCTGTAGAAATATGGAAAGGGGGTTTCCAATTTGGTCCTCTCAAGATAGGTGCTTCAAATATTCTTGTTTTCAAAGTTTCAAAGGCTGATTGACAATCAGGATCCCATTTGAATTCACAGTCTTTTGTAAGAAGTTTGAAGAGTGGAGATGCTATTTTAGTGAAGTTTTCTATAAATCTTCTATAGTATCCAGTAAATCCTAGAAAACTTCTAACATCTCTTTGACAATTTGGAATAGGCAACTTGGAGATGATTTCAACTTTTGATCTATCAACCTTAATCCCATCTCCTGAAATATGATGCCCCAAAACAATACCTTCAGTAAACATCATAAAGCATTTTTCATGGCTTAATGAAAGGTTTGTTTCTTTACATCTTATAAGGACTTTTCCAAATTTTCTAATGCCTCTTCAAATGAATTACCATAAACTGTAAAATCATCCATATAAACCTCTACACAATCATGGATTAGATCAGAAAAAATTCCCAGTACTGCTCTTTGGAATGTTGCGGGTGCATTACATAACCCAAAAGGAAGCACTCGATAGGAAAAGTCCCCCATGGACAGGTAAATTTGGTCTTATCTTGATCTTCAGGTGCTACCTGAATTTGATTATAGCCACTAAAACCATCCAAAAATGAAAAGTACTTTTTGCCTGCTAATGTATCTAATACCTGATCGATAAAGGGCAAAGGAAAGTGATCCTTCAAAGTTGCTTTGTTCAATTCCATGTAATCAATGCATACCCTCCATTTACCATTCTTTTTAGGTACTATAACCAAAGGAGAAACCCATCGGCTATCTGAAATTGGATAAATGAAGTTTACATTGAGTAGTTTTGGAGCTCTTCTTTCACTATCTCCCTAAGATTTGGATTCATCCTTCTTTGAGGTTGTCTGATTGGTCTACTGTTTTCCTCAATATAGATATGATGGATGCAAGTCTTGGGATCAATACCTTTCATGTCAGTATACTCCCATGCAAATGCAGTAGAATGTTTTTGCAAGATTTTGGTTAGTTCTTCTTGTTGTGACTTTTCCAAATGTTTGTTGATATTCAATGTTTTTCCTGGAAAAATCTCAATAGTAGAACTACCGAACTCTTCCATAGAGTAAAGAGACATTTGTCTTGATGATAAATATTCAATGTCAGATTCCAACTGAAATTGTGTGGGGTCATATTCTGAAGATGTCTCAAAATTTTCTAATGTGTTCAGAATTTGACTATCCTCACTGATTTCAGAAATGGTAAAGACAGGTTGTATAGTGTCCTCATCATCGACCCATTCATTGTTTCCTACTTCTATAATTGCTTTTACTGGAGGATAAAAATTGAATTTCTTTGTTGAATTACCATTATAAATGTACATATCCCTAGATCTACAACTAATGAAAGCATCAGCTGTGGCTAGCCAAGGTCTTCCTAAGATAAGTGGGTGCCCTCCTAGATTACTCTTGGGAGTCAAAATCATAAAATCTACTGGATATTCCCAAGAATCTAAGGAGAGTGAAATATCTTCTAATACACCATCTGGTTTGATAATTGATCGATCTGCAAGTTGCAGTAAAGTAGGTGTAAAAAGAAGATTAGGAAGTTTTAGTTGTTCCATAATCTGTCTACTCATAATGTTGATAGCAGCCCCTAAGTCAATCAATGTGTTTGGATTTTCTATCCCATTTATATGTGTCTTGACAATTGGACTACCTGGATCTACATACTTCTGCATGGTAATTTTTCCCATCATGATATCTGCAATTTTTCCTACCAGGTGGATTCTTCTTGTATCTCTTGGTTTCCTTCCTGGTCTTTTGAGACTCAACTCCTTTATTGTTTTTGCTAGAATAGAAATCTCTCTAATGGCTTGTAGCAAGGGAATATTGATACAAACATTCTTTAATTCATCTAGAAAATCATAGTTAGGCAACAAGATTTGTTTTTCCACCCCTTTATCAATTTGTAATCTTTCAGGGAAAGGAGGTGTGGATGAAGATGCAAGTTGCTCAACTATAGGAGTTGTGGGGGTTAACTTTTCTTTCTCTTTTTGAATGTTTGATTTTTGAAGAGATGCTTCCTCAGAACCCTTATTGACTTTAAGAGAGTCCTCCTTAGAGGTATCTTGCTCTTGGACATCTATAGAAGGTTTTTCTAAAACTCTACCAGACCTGAGTTGTACATCATTGAGAGGAACAATCATATAGGTAGGAAATTATTGTCCTTCTATCATGTAAGTATTCTGAGGATTTTTATTGTTAGGATTTGGCAATGGCTGAGCTGGAAGTTGATTTGTCTTTTGTTGGAATGGAAGCATGAGTTGAGGATTTAGATTTTGTTGAGAAGGTTGTTGTTGTGGAAATGGCAATGGAAGTTGTAGATTTGGGTTTGGAAGTTGTGGAGCTTGTTGATTTTGAAAAGATGGAGGATATTGATAAAATTGAGCAAATCTCCCATAAGGATTTTGCATACCTTGTACCCATGACTGATATGAATTTTGAGGTTGGGGCAAAGGTTGTTGCCAAGGATTCCAATTTGATGGGGGTTGAAAATTCATAGGGTTGTTAAACCCTTGAGTTTGTTGCCCCTGCCAAGGTCTTCTTGCAACAAAATAGAGAGATTCTACTGAATTTGGATCTTCTTGAAAGACAGCTTTGAGTCCAGGAATTGAAGGAAAATCCTTGGTCTCATGATTCTCTGAGCAAGTCATACATGTTTCTACAACTTTTTCATCCAAGGGAAATTCCCTTAAAGCATGTTTCTTCCTACATTTCGGACAAAATATAGCTAGAGCATCAGTTTCTGCTTTTTGCTTGTTTTGAATTTTAAGGGTGTCTAGTTGTTCACTAAGGCTCCCTAAGATATCAGTTTTGAATTCATCAAGCATATTGCCAATCTCTGCCCTACTTACTGATCCAGTTGCAGATTTGTTTGCCCTGATAAGAGAAGGATCTCTAGGCCCTTTTCCCGTTTTAGATTTTCCCCTTGAGAGATGGACACATAGTTCTGTTATGTCACGAAGTGGAAGTTGAGAAATGTCTTGTTTCCCCATCATGTTTAAAATATCTATCCATTCATCTCTGATGGCTTTTAATAGAAGGGATTTCAAAGTTTCCTCATCTAAGTTTCTCATCTTTGCTCTTTTTAAGTTGTATTGAAATATTTCAAGTAAATCCTCCAAATTTTCATCTTCTTTTTGCACCATTTTGAATACCTCATCCTTGTGATTGGTGGGCATGCAATAGTCCAGGTATCTATCCAAAAATGTTTGTTTCATATCATTCCAAGTCCTAATAGATTGGGTGACTAATCCCATGAACCATTTCAAAGCGGCTCCCTTCAATGTTGAAGGAAACAGTTTGCGTTTTTGAGAGTCTTCCATATAGTCATAGGTTCGACACACGACTTCAAACTCAAACAGAAATGTTTCGGGATCCTCACTTCGCAATCCATAAAATTTGGGGAGGACAGATGGTGAGATTTTTTTCATCGTTGTATGAGTTTCCTCATCAACTATAGGGAATCCAAACGAGTTGTCTCCTTCCCTATTTCTTCCATTATTACCTCCACCTCCACCATTGTTGCCTCCATTATTTCCTCCTCCTCTACCTCTACCTATATCTCCGAATCCATCTATTATTTCCTCTATCATGATAGTTTCTTTAGAGTCCTCAGAGTCCTTTGGTTCTTCTATCAAGGGAGGATGAGAGGGAGTTTCTTCCTTTTCTTCTTCAGGTAATTCTACTTCTTTAATTACAATATACTCTCCTGTAGAAGTAAAGAAAGAGTCTTCTTCTAAATGAGATTTGGTATATGGTGTAGGAGAATCCTCTAATTCAGCTGCTCCTTGAATTCGAGGAATCTTAAGGCTAGGGTTAGATGGTGGTGAATCTTGTCTATGCCTTGAAGAAGATGGAGTTGTGAAAATCGAACTCTTGGCTCTAGCTATAAACCTTCCCCTAGAATCTCTTTCTCTATGCATGTCATTTTTTAGGGGTAGATGGTGGTGAATCTTTTCTATGCCTTGAAGAATATGGAGTTGTGAAAATCGAACTCTTGGCTCTAGCTATAAACCTTCCCCTAGAATCTCTTGCTCTATGCATGTAATTTTTTTTTTTTAAGTTGGGCTAATAATTCTCTCTCTGATCTTCCAGGTCACACTAGGTGCAAGAAGAGAGCATACTTAATAAATTATTGAACCAATAACTCTCTTTTCTGATCCTCCAGATCACACTAGGTGCAAGAGGAGAGCATACTTCAAGAAGTTATCAATTTTTCCCTTCTTTTTATTGTTTTTTTTTTAAGAAATTGGCTACCTAGTTACACTTCCCCGGCAACGGCGCCAAAATGTTTGGTCAATTTAGTGTGTCCTAAATTTCTACATTAATTTTTCAATCCGGGATTCGTAAGCTGACGAAGTGTGGCGCACTATATGTGCAAGATAACCTATCTCTTACTTTTTGTCGTTTTTGGTTTTTTTTATTTATCTTGGGGGTTTTTATCTTGGTTGGTTTCCTAATGTGAGATGGAAATTCTAAAAGACAAGTATGGATATAAATGTTCAAGGCAATGATGTCCTTTATAATGATTTCCCAAACTTAAAACTTCAAAAGGGTTTTAAAACATGCAATGACAAAATTAATTCCTAAAAGAAAATGAAAATGTGCCACTATACTAGTCAAACAAACAGTGAACTATTGATCATGAAACCCATTACCCTTGCTGCTGTCTAAATACAAAAGAAACTGTACTCAAAGAAATCCAAGAATTGCAAGCAAAGTAAAGCTAAAATCAAATTACATCAACTCATATTCTAACCCCTCACCATTAGTCTCGCTATGGCTTTCGGAGGTAATCATAAACAACTTGAGCAATCTGATATCTAATTTGCATAAAAATAAACTAATATCAAATTACACACTCATACTTCAATCCCTCACCATTAGTCTCGCTATGGCTTTCGGAGGTAACTGATAATGAAATGAGTAATTTAATATCTAACTTGCAGAAAAATAAATTAATATCAAACTACACACTCATACTTCAATCCCTCACCATTAGTCTCGCTATGGTTTTCGGAGGTAACTGATAATGACATGAGTAATTTAATATCTAATCTAACTAATAAAGAAAATGTACAAAACTGAAATAAATAAAACAGTGCTGGAATTAGAAGCTAAGAAAAATAAATTAGCAGAAGGACAAGACTGATTCCATTTCATTAGTCATTGTAAAACTATGTGCAAATGCCCGAGCTGCCTATTGTAATCTGGAACAAAAACACTGATCAGTTAACAAAAGTATAAAGCATGAAAGACTATGGACAGAGATAAAACGTTAATACCATAAGAGATGTGATATGTACATGTGAATAATTATGGCATAATGAACGTAAGGAAATAAAGCATGAAACTATACAGCAATAAACAAAACCTCGGCGTGTGCAGGGGCCCTCTGCACAATCCTCGGGCAACAGCTATCAACCATGAATTATGCTTATGAACAGAGTCTTCTCATGTATTCAAAACGCAGTCATAACAAGGAAATAATGTCACGGCACAGTGGGCTTTCTTTACAGCAAAATTACATTACAAAAGCTAGCTACTATGCGTATGAGAACGCATTATTTATAACAGAGGATGACATAACTACTTTCCTACAATCTGCGCTGATAAAAGACACATGAACAACCACGTCCAGAAATTTAGCATTATGGCTGCCGTGAAGATTAAATCTATGGAGGGTGGCCATTCGATTCGGCTTATGGAGCAGTTCACAGGTGTTGATATGTCCCCTGAGATTTAGGAATGGCCACGCAAGTCTTCACGTGGTGAAAAACGGAGTTCTGTCACCGTAGGACTCTTAGGTAGACCACCGCTTGACTACCTTTGACCACGGCCTTCTTTGGTGAATTCGATTGAGCCAATAGGACTCGGTCCATATCCATCTCATTTCCAACTTGCCCATGTGGCTTGATTTGCCTGAAGACACTTGTAATATAGACTTTAACAAAATGGCTGCGGAAAGTTGAAGCAGCTGCGAAAAGTGACAAGATTCCGCAGCTCAATGAGCAAAAATCTAATTCAAACAACAGACACAAAACATAGTTAAAAACCACTTTAAATGCTCTTTTATGATTAATATGCAATGATGTTGATGACTTAGGAGGTCCAGGTAAATGGAAAAAGTCTAGAAAGGTGTATAGGAAAGATGCAAGTTTGGGACTCAACAATCCTAGTGACCTATCCCAAACCTCTCTCGAGCTTCTCCACCATCATGATAAGATGTTATTGCTGCAAACACGCCATGTGAGGTAGGGATCACCAGCATATGTTCGAATAAGAAATTTCCGTGCATTCAACATGTACATTAACAGCCCCCTCGCCATGGGTCATTAAGCACGTTGTTGAATGTGTTTTTTATGTTCGTTGATCACATATAATTTATCTAGGGGCACCATTCACAAAGAAATAATTAATGATATGTTTTTTATACAGGTCAATCCCACGACTAATAAACTCATCAATTATTTTCATGGCACCGAGGGAAATAAGATTAAGCCTCTTACATCTGAAGAGATTAGTTTCAGGATTTCAAAAATAAACTTTTGAAACCTGGGCTAGTCAACCATATGGTGTTTTCAAACAAATCTGTAGCTAAAGTTTATGTTCGAAATTCACCAAATAATTATACCCAAAGTGAAAGCAGTGATGTAGAGATACATGTCAAACAGACCTCCTCTGAGGGTGGCAGCCAACATAAGTATTCTTTTAATATTGGCAATGTTGAACCCTTTGAGCAGAAGTTGGAAGATGCACAAGAAACGTTGGGTATTAGTCCTCATGATTATGTTCCTGTAACATATGTTTCAGAAATGGTCTGGTACCAAGAGTTGTTGAGATTTGCACCTACATTATTTATTATGGGGTCTCTTATTTACTTTGGGAAAAGAGTACAAAGTGGGCACATGTTCGATGGACCAAGGGTACGTTGTATTTTTAAGACAGGGCGCAAACATATGGTTTCAAAGCCATATAAGAACACAGGTCAGAACTATATGAAAATGCATTGAGTGAGCTTAAATATTTCTATGGCGGATAAGTGATCAAATCTTATGTTTGAAACATGGCCCGGAGTGTATGACAAACCTATAAGCAGCGTGTTATAATAACTATGATGCGATGGCAGGTTTTCTACCTATGGTAAATGCTTTGAGCAGACGTATATTATATAGCGGTCAAACCTCGCGATTAAAATATGGAGTAGAACTGCATATGGGAGCAAATGCTTCTATGCATGGTGGTGGCATTGTAAATTTGGAGTTGGTCAAACGTATGTTTGAAATACGAGCGGGAGGGTATAACAAGGCCACGATGGCAATAACAGTGAAACTACGTGGACATGTGACAAATGGGCGCCGAGCAGACATATATGGTGATCGCGTTTTATAGTAAAGGTGGAGAAAATATATATTTTATGGTCCAACGTTCAATGTTTACGTTGCATGGAGCCCAACGTTCAATGTTTACGTTGCGTGGAGCCAAATGAAAACGTTTATATATATATACATGGCGGTCAACTTTTCAACTAAAAAATTTGGAGTAGAACTGTGGTGGCAATTTTATAATAACCATAGCGCAGAGCAGTCAAACAAAGGATCGAATTTTCCACCTGGTAGTTGCAGCAAGGCTTCTTAAGGCAGTCATCCACATTCAAATTTCTCATGTTCACAACATTCGACGTAACCCTAGAAAGTTTAAGAAAACATGTGGCAAGGATCGCGTTTTTAATTCGCGTTGCCATAAGGTGAAGTTGCTCAAAGTCACGATTAAAGGGTTTAGCAACGAATGGATGATCCTTTCAACTTTGAAGTTATAATTTGGTCTCCTTTTTCCTTAACGCTGAGGTGGAGCAATTTTATCGTTCTTGTCAGCACCAGTCATGATCGTTATTAGTTGTTTCTCGTTCTGCGTTTGATGTCTATTTTAGGAGGCGCACTTCTAGTCGTGATTCAGGCCCCACATGGAGGGTGATTTCATTTTGCCACTCCCATTTTTCACTTACCATTACAACGATGACTTAAACCATGGGAAGCGAAGTTGCAGCGCGCATGAGGCAGTCCACAGCATGATTCTTGGCTCTCCACCACGTGTCAAAGGATGTGTTGATCTAGTTTAAAAAAAAACACCAGCGTTTTCCACCTCGGGGAAGAAAGTTTCCCAGTGCTGAGCATTACGTTCAGCGCCTCCCCAGAATGCATTTATGATATTTAGTAACCGCCATATTAATGTCTTCTTCTCCATGCATGAACCGTGTCAATAAATTAGTGTTTCGGTGGAGGCGGGCGGTGTTTTCTATTATCCAGCATGAATGAGACCATAAGAATGGCAACATAATCCCCGTCCAGAATGCATGCACATGGATTCAGCTGTGTCGGTTGTGTCATCGCCGTCGGATACAGGTCCGCCAGGAAAAGAGAAACGCTCCGTTGAACCAACACAACCGTTAATGTGGAACGTTAGTTTCGTGGGAAACAACCATTTGTTTCTTTTGATTCGGCAGAAGAAAGGTGTGAGCCACGTTATGCATGAAATACTCGCTAAGGACGGAGGCCTTCAAGATTTGTCGTATCCTGCATTCAAACAGTGATAATCGCACTGGTTCAAAATGCATGCTAGCCCGTCGGAGGAGTCTTACAATGCCCACAAATCCATTGGCACTTGGCAGAGAGAATAGCACCAAAACTTAACGTATTTACAAGTGCATTCTTCATGATTACAGTTTTAAAAGTTTGTTTTCAGGACCAGGCACCATTCTGCTTGATTATGGATTATGTTTTGCGCATGATTCACAAGCACTTCAAGCAGAGAGATGACCAATATGAAATCGACAATGATGCCTTCAGCAAAACACCGCTGGAGAGCTTCAGCAAAATGAAGGGAAGTAAAAATATTTGATGTATCGCATACTGTTGGAAGGGTTGGACCGTAGGCTTTGTTGAATTTTCGCCTGCAAAGTAGCTAGTGCACAGTCGCTCCAATGAACATGCAAAGAATTCAAGAACCGAGTTGCCTTGCGTGGAAGAATGAATGTTCTACATTGTTGTTAACGCATGCCAGCTGAGTTTGTTAACACAGTAAATGAAGCGTGGAGTGTGGAAAGATCGATTTGGAATAAGTTATTTGTTCAATGGAGGGAGTAAAGCGTTTCACATGCATTGTAACTGAGCACATGAAGAAACAATTGTTGAGTTGCATAGCTGACAGAGTGAATAAAATGTGACTTGCGACCCTGCGATCATTGCAAGAACAGTCGCAGTTAAAGGCCTCGGGTCGCAAGGTCACAGATTTTGCTTCCGGTCAACAACGCGACCTGTTTCCCATGCGATTGTGTGACCTGAGAGATGTGCCTGCTATTTTTCGCATGGGCTTCAAGAGCAGTCTTTCTTGATCTAGTCTAAGAAGTCGTCCATTGTCAAGCAGGCTGTAAGCTGAGCTTTCAGGCCGGGGCAAAAGAAGCATGTCTATGTATATCGCAGAAGAAGAGAAGTCTCAGCCCACGTGAAGCTAAAGTTGCGCGACCCCTCCAGGTCGCTGAGTCGCAATACGTGTTGCTGGACAGGAAATGCGACCATGCGACTATGCGACCCCTCCGAGGTCGTAAGGTCGCAGAAAGGTGTGCCCAAGGAAAGTTGCAACCAAGGAGAAAGTTCCGACTATGCGACCCCGCTTCGGAATGGCCTCTTTTCTCAAAGCATATATGGCCTACAGAACAGGACTATGCAGTGGTCCCAGCTAATCGTTAAAATCCCTTGATGTTATCTGTCAATATGCTCCTTATGCATCTGCATTTTCTTTTATTGTATCTTTATTTTTTCTTCAATTTATGTGGGTGAGGCTAATGGTTAATATAATGTGCTTACACGCAGGTAACATGAGGAGATTATGATTATGAACCAGACAAGGAAGTTTGTCGCTTATCCAGAAAATGTCGGTTCATGTGGCAGGAGCTAAAACTATCTCAACATGAGAAATGTAGAAGGGATAAAACCCCAGGTCGCAGATTTCTTCAGGTCGCCAGGTCGCGGAGTCGTGCTCCATGTCAAAGGCTCGACTACGCGACCCAACGACTGGGTCGCAGGTCGCATATATTGCCCGAGGTCACAAGTCGTTGATCTGCCCAAGGTCCGAGGTCGCGGGTCGCAAGTTCCCAAAGGTCTCAAGTCGCAGGGGTCGTCAGGTCGCTAATTCGCATCCCCTATCAAATGCCCGACGGTGTGACCCAGTGACCCAGTGACTAGGTCGCAAGGTCTCAAAACCCAGTCAAGTCGCAGGTCGCAGAACAGACTGGGTCACAAGGTAGCCCAACGGTTGAGAAGATGAAAAGTCAAGGAAGCCCAAAGGGCAGGTTTTGTATTATAAATACTCCTTCGGGAGCTTGTAAAAGGATATTTTGTTGGGGACTCGAGCTGAGTATATTGTATTACCAGAGGATTATACATTTAAGCATTAATACAAGCATTTTAAAAAATCCCTTTGTGGATCTGGTGTTGTCTTATGTATGAGCACTGTTGAGTATTATGTTTTCAGTTTTTGAACATCTTTAGATTAAGGGAACTGCATCTTCAATTCACATCACAGTTGCATAACAGTTTGTTGAGTATGTTAATGGTGGCTGAGTTTATTTCACTTTCTTAACAAACGCTGATGGCTTTGTTTATTGGCATTTGTGTTACTATTTAAAAATTTTAGGAAGTGAAAGGTGTTCTTGCCATGAGGAATTGTTTCCTTTGTGGTCAGAACAGTTTACAAGTGTGACCCTAATGAAGTGTTGCTAACAACACTTCCTTCGGTCTTCACGCTTTATTATTTCCTCTTGCTACTCATAGTGTCGCATGTACATTTAATGCATCAATCATATGTCTTGTATCAGTTGATTAGGTGTGTATCCACTATTTTATAGAGTTTAAGAGAGACCCTAAGCAAAGGAGAAATCAGTGGTAGCCGGACCCACACCCTGGATGGGATCCCTAGTCCAAACGGTTCAAGGTCTAATTGGGAACTTTTACTAGGGAGATCCCCTACTGTTGGCCGGACAGATTTTCCCGTCAACAACACTTTCAATGAATATTTACACTAATAAAAGTCAATGAATTTAACTGATGATTGATTCAGAATAATAGTAGTGTTTCAACATCAAGTTCAGTTCCATCCAAATTCTTGATGAATAAAGAATTGTTACCTCTGTAACCATATATCACATAAGGTGCTTACCATAGAAAGTCAAACTTTCCATGTTTACCTTTGTCCTCTCTTCTTGAATCCCATCTCAAAACTTGATCTCCAATGAAAAAATCATCTTCTTTAATCTTTTTGTCAAAAATCTTTTTAATTTTATCATGTAAAACTTGTGATCTTTCATAAAATTCTTCCCTTGTTTGTTGGAGATGTATGGTTTCATTAATTCTTCGTTGAATATCATTTGTTTCCACCTGTGATTCCTGAATGATCTTCATGACTGGTATACCCAAGGAAGAGGGGAAAATTGCATCCATTCCATAAACAATCTGGTAAGGTGAAGTTCCAATAGACTTATTAGTGGTAAGTCTATGAGCCCATAAGGCATAAACTAGCTTTCTGTTCCAGGTATTTTTGTTATCTTGAAGTAATTTTTTAATGATATTGACTAAGCTTTTGTTTTAAGATTCGGCTAAACCATTACCCTAAGGATAATAAACAGTAGAATGTCCCAAGGTAATATGGTATTTGTGACAGAAAGAAATAATTTTCTTGGATTTGAATGCAACTGCATTGTCAGTAATAATCTTATGTGGGCATCCAAATCTTGACAAAATATTACTTTCTATAAATGAGATTATAACTGAATCAGTGGCTTGCCTAGTGGGAACAACTTCTATCCACTAGGTAAAATAATCTATAGCAGTTAAAATCCATTTATGTTGGCTTGAGGATGGAGGGTGGATTTCACCAATGAAGTCTAACCCCCATTGTTGAAATGGCTTTTCAGTAGATATAGGCTTAAGAGGTAAGGGAAATAGTTTCTTTTTCCCTTCAAAAATCTGACATTTGTGACAGGAGGTAACAAATTTCTTGACATCAGAAAATAAAGTTGGCCAGTAAAAATCAACTCTTAGTATTTTTTCTGTTGTACTCTTCCAGTATAAGTAGCCTCCAAAGTCACCTGCATGAAATTTGATCCAGGTGGATATTGGTGGCCACCCGCCTATTCCACTTGGGCCCCCACCATTGTCTCTTTCAGTTTTTCCGTTTTGGCATAACTTACTATTTTTAGCAGTTTTTCGGGTCCTGAACTTCCGGAGCCGTTTTGAGGCCCTAAACGACGTTTTTGGGTACGAAAGCGCCAGCGAATTTTCTGATAAAATTTGTCCCGACAGCTGTAGTTCTCGGATAGAGCTTTCTAATGATGTATCATATGCGTCAAACAGAGATAGTATGCCAAAGTTACGTCCCTGGGAAGTTGAAACACCAATTTACCCAAACGGGGCCCATAGTTTTGGCGCTTCATCTCCTAGGGTTAGGTTTTGGGATGTTTAGGGTTCTCCATTGTTTCTCAATAATAAATAGGCTCTCAAGCCTCATTAACAAATTTTAGAGGTGCGTAGCCACCACATCTCTTCTCGAGAGATAGCTACCGTACCCTAGCTAAGTTTATTTCCATTGTACGTAAGCAAATTTCAGTTCTTTGATATTAATGAAATGAAGTGTTATTTCCGCTGCATCTCTGTATTTATGTTTATATGTTTATTCTGTTGTGTTCCTGCATAAATCCGGATCAGTGGTATCAGAGCGGTTTGCTTTTTTCTCGATCCTTCTTTGCATGTCCCCAACGAGGTCGGGGTATAAGGAGCTAGGGCTCGATCTGGTGGAACCTTTGCAAGATCAGCCTCGCAAACCTCGACGGACGCCCATGGGGGACGAAAAGAAAGATGAGGGAGCGGGAGATCCTATCAAAATATTGCTCGAGGAGGCCCTCGAAAAACAAAGGAACGCGATGATGGATAACTTTGCTCAGATCCTTCAACGGCTGCCCACCGGCGGCGCATCTGCATCCAGTAGCCACTCTGGAGTTGCGACTCCCTTTAAGGTACAAGTAGATTTTGACATTCCCATATTTGAGGGTCAAATAGACGCAGATGCCGTAGATAGATGGTTGAATCTATTAGAAGGATATTTCTCTGTTCATGACTTTTCAGACCGGGAGAAGATTATTTTTGCACTCCTGGCTTCCCCATATTGGAGTTGGTGGGAAACCTCTTTTATGAGAACAAGGACCAGACAGAACCCTCTCTGTTCTCGGCTGTACCCACTTGGAATTCTTTCCGAGACGCCGTCAAGGAACAGTACTATCGCGTGGGGAGCTATGAGGACAAGTACATACAATGGACCACGCTGCGACAACAAAGGGATCAAGATGTGCACGAGCTGACGAATCTGTTCCATACCCTGCGCACAAAGTTGGGTATCAAAGATTCAGAGAAACATTTGGTGCTAAAGTATCGCAGCTGTCTGCACAGATACATTCAGGAGGAAATGGAGTTCCTCGACATCTCCTCGCTTGGTACGGCATACCGATATGCTGCCAAGATTGAGCAAAAATTCAAACAGAAGAAGCGAGACTTTGGATCTGCGAATCAAAAGCAAGGGAAAGGTGCTTTCAAACCGTAGAACAAAGGACAGAGCCAAGGAATGGTAGCTAAAGACAACCCGTCAAAGCCACAAGAAAAGAACAACACCGTAAAGCCAAAGAAGGACACGGGAAAGTGGTGTGAGTTCCATAAGAGCTCCACTCACAACACAAGTGAGTGTCGGGCCAAGCGGTCGCTAGTGGCCGAGATGAGGGCTTCTGAGTCAGATGCATGCTCCGACTCTGAATCAGAACCTGAAAAGGGGAATGAAAAAGGGAAACAGATTATTGATGCGGAGCCCAACGCCATTGTTGCCACTACAAAGGTCCAGAAGGAGGAACCAGAAGATCCAGAGGAGGAGGAACGTCTCTTCCACTCCCAGATGTGGGTAAAGGGCTCCCCTGTACAGTTCATTGTCGAAAATGGGAGCCAAAAGAACCTCATTTCAGCAGACGCCGTGAAGCGGTTGGGCTTGCCGACCACAGCTCACCCACATCCATACACCATCGGGTGGCTTCACCAAGGACGAGATCTCCGCGTCAGCCAGCAGTGTCGCCTTCACTATAGCATCAAGCCCTTCACGGATGAGGTATTATGTGATGTTGCTCCTATTGATGTTTCTGATGTATTATTAGGACAACCATACTTGTGGAAGCGTCATGCTGTGTATGAGTCTCGACCTCGTGCTGTTATTATTACTTTGGGAAATAAGTTGTACAGGATACCGGAGGTACCACCTCCTACGACTATCTCTTTGGTTACTGCAAAACAATGTAGTAAGCTCATTTCCCAAACCAGGAAATTCGTTTTCCTGATGATCCGCCCTCAGGGCAAGAAGAAGACTGTGGCCACGACCTCCAGACAGGGCCCCTCTGCACGACAACAACAAATGGATAAGGTCATGGAGGAGTACGGGGACATCTTCACCTCACCCACAGGGGTTCCTCTGCACTGCCAGGTCAAGCACCCGATTGATCTGACCCCAGGTGCGTCGCTACCCAATGGACCGATCTATCGATGCTCTGTTCTGGAAAATGATGAAATCAAGAGGCAGATTTAGGAGCTGTTGCAGAAAGGTCACATCAGACCAAGTTCATCGCCCTGTGGGAGCCCGATCGTGTTGGTACAGAAGAAGGATGGGACGTGGAGACTCTGTATTGACTATCGGGCGCTGAACAAGATCACTGTCAGGAATAGGTACCCAATCCCACGGATTGATGACCTTCTGGACCAACTCCAAGGTGCAAAATATTTCAGTAAGATCGACCTGAAGTCTGGGTATCACCAGGTACCAATTGAACCCTCGGATGTGTGGAAGACTGCCTTCAAAGCTAAGGAAGGCCTTTTTGAATGGCTGGTCATGCCTTTCGGGTTGACGAATGCTCCCGCAACCTTCATGAGGATGATGGGCGACATCTTGCGGCCATTCACCAACTCATTCGTAGTGGTGTACTTGGATGACATTCTGATCTTCAGCAAGACTTGGGAAGAGCACCTTCATCACATCCGACAAGTCCTCCAAAAACTGCGGCAACACAAGTTGTGTGCCAATTTGGAGAAGTGCACGTTTGGCATGACCCAGGTTCAATATCTGGGATACATTATTGATGAAAGGGGGGTGCATGTGGATCCGGCCAAGATCCAAGTCATTCGGGATTGGCCAGCCCCGACTACTATAACAGAGCTTCGCAGCTTTCTGGGTCTTGCTAATTTCTACCGTAGATTCGTGTTGGGATTCTCTCATATCACTTGGCCCTTGAGTCAATTCACCAAAGGAGGAGCGAGAGCAAAATTATTTTGGTCGGAACCTCAACATAAGGCGTTCAAAGAATTGAAAAATCGCCTCTGTTCTGCCCCAGTGCTCACCTTACCAGACTTGCAGCAGCCATTTGAGATCGAGACAGATGCCTCTGACTATGCTATTGGGGCGGTTCTTACTCAACAGGGACATCCAGTGGCATATCACAGTGAGACATTGTCTGAGACAGTTCGCAAGTATCCCACCTATGACAAAGAAATGTATTCCATTGTGCAAGCCTGTCGACAATGGAAGCATTACATTTTGGGGAAGGAAACAATCATCCACACGGACCACCGGCCCTTGCAGTTCATACAGACACAAGGGAAGTTGCAGAATGATCGCCATCAGAAGTGGTCCACATATCTGCAACAGTTTCATTTGAACATCAAGTACAAGAAGGGTAGCACCAATAATGTTGCAGACTGCCTCAGCCGACCACAGATCGTGGCGCTCACCACCGTGCTCAACTCTTGTGGGCACGAGACTTCTGATTGGCCGCTTCTCTATGAGAGTGACCCAGAATTCGGCCACACTTACAAGGCACTCTTGGGGAGCACGCAAATTCCAAATTTTCACCTCCAAGATGCACTTTTATGTCACCTGGGACACCTTTGTGTTCCTTCAAGCGAGCGTGCCAAGATGATATGGGAAGCACACTACAGTCAGTCGCTGGGCATCGCGGGGTCGAAAACGGTAGCAATACTACGAAGTATTTCCATGGCAGACCTTCGAAAGGATGTCGAGAAGCACATCAGATCCTGCACTGCTTGTGCCATTGCCAAACCGACCATCAAGAAGCAAGGCCTATATACTCCTCTACCTACCCCTAGTCGACCTTGGGAATCCATCTCCATGGATTACATGTGGGGCCTGCCTTCTACTAAGCAGGGAAATGACTGTGTTTTTGTGGTCGTCGACAGATTCTCGAAGATGGCCATTATGGCGGCCTGCAAGAAGAATATCACAGCAGAAGCCACTGCTAAACTCTTCTTTGAATCAGTGTGGGTGCACTTTGGGATCCCACAGTCTATCATATCAGATCGGGATAGCAGGTTCCTCAGCACATTTTGGTCCAGCCTCTGGTCAATGTTGGATACCAAGCTCACCAAGTCCACAGCTTTCCATCCCCAAACAGATGGCGAGACAGAGGTCGTCAGCAGAATGATTGTACACATTCGCGCATGTACAATTCAAGCATCACGCACATGGGACGAGAGCCTCCCCTATAGCACAGCACGGTTATACTTAGGGCTCTCCCGTTCAAATTGGCCGCCGCCCCACCCGAATGGGCTTGGGATTCCAACCACTATGTCCCATTGACATAGCCATGCCGTTTGCAGCTGCTCAGGCCGATTCAGCTCATGTCCAGTCTGAAGTTGACAAAGCAAGTAGCTTCATCGAGCGCATTCAACACATCCGCCAACAGGTTCATGAGATATTGGACAGAGCCAATGCGAAGTACAAACGGCGCCATGATCAACACCGGGTGCCACACCACTTCCAGGTGGGCGACAAAGTATGGCTACATTTGCAGAAGGAGCGCCTCACTGGACCTCACCGCAAGCTTCGCCCGCTCCGATACGGGCCGTACACCATCACCAAGGCTGTAGGTAACAATGCCTTCGAGCTTAGTATTCCACCATTCCTTGGTCTGCACCGAGTCTTCAATGTGGATCGCCTTCGTCCTTACTTTCCACCTCTACTGGACACCTCGGACATTGCAGAACAACTCACACCAACAGAGTTAAACCCAGACTGCATGGAACAGGCCACCACAGATTGTATCATGGACATGCAAATCAAGAACACTCGTCAACAGCAGATCCAGCTGTATCGGGTTGTCAAAGCTGGCCAACTCCTGCACCAAGGAAAGTGGTTCACCAGGGACCAAGTTCAGCAGAAATTTCCTCATCTCATGGAGGAACTTAACGCAATGGGGACCATTGCTTCCTAAGGGGGGAGGAATGATCCAGGTGGATATTGGTGGCCACCCGCCTATTCCACTTGAGCCCCCACCATTGTCTCTTTCAGTTTTTCAGTTTTGGCATAACTTACTATTTTTAGCAGTTTTTCGGGTCCTGAACTTCCGGAGCCGTTTTGAGGCCCTAAACGACGTTTTTAGTCTGCGAAGCGCCCGAGCGAATTTTTGATATTAAATTTGTCTGACAATTGTAGTCTCGGATAGAGCTTTCTAATGATGTATCATATGCGTCAAACGGAGATAGTATGCCAAAGTTCGTCCACTGGGAAGTTGAAACACCAATTTACCCAAACGGGGCCCATAGTTTGGCGTTTCATCTCCTAGGGTTAGGTTTTTGGGATGTTTAGGGTTCTCCATTGTTTCTCAATAATAATAGGCCCTCGCGCCTCATTGTAAAGCAGTTCAGAGGTCTGTAGCCACCACATCTCTTCTCAGAGATAGCTACCAGTACCCTAGCTAGTTTTATTTCCATTGTCTGTAAGCAAATTTCAGTTCTTTGATATTAATGAAATGAAGTGTTATTTCCGCTGCATCGCTGTATTTATGGTTATGTGTTTATTCTGTTGCATTCCTGCATAAATCCGGATCAAAATTCCTCGAGAATTTTTTCAGCCTCTAATTTTAATAAACAATTTAGTAAAATCCCACTATTTTCTTTCCAATAAAGTGCATTATTTAGTATACAAAACCTCATCGCTTTTTGTTTGATGAATCTGGATTTAGTTTTAGTTAACCCAGGAGGAGCTTGTAAATGTGTGAGTAAAAATATAATATCAGAGTACCATGGTGAGTCTAGATAGCCCTCACTGATCAATGGAGTCGCCATCTTCTCCTGGTCATCTATCTGTGCAATGAAAGTTATATCTAAAGCATTACAGTTGGATTCAGCCATCAATCTGGCTAAACCCTGTCCTTTAATGAGCTTTGTTGGTTTAATTTCCATATCATACTCAAGGATAGTGGCAATCCACTTTCCTCTCCTACCATCAGGTCCTTCTTGAGTTAAAATATCATTGACTACAACATTGGGGACATATGCAATGATATGGGAATGGAGTATGTAAACTCTGAAATATTTTAGGGCTTTAACCAATGCTAAAGCTTATTTTTCCATTATATTGTACTTCAGAGGTGCATCTCTAAGGGATTTACTAAAAAATGCAATTGGCTGTTGAAAACCTTGACTGTTTTTCTGGAGTAGAACTGCAGCTATGGTATGTTCTGAGGAAAATGAAAATATTATGAAATCCTTTGTATAATATTGGCTGATTAAGACTGGTGCTTTTGTCAAGGCCTATTTTATGGATTCAAAATATTTTTTGGCTTTAACAGTCTATTTTATTGCAGAGTCCTTTTTAAGCATATTGTTGAGTTCTTTTATGATTTCATCCAAGTTAGAGATAAATATTCTCAAAAAATTGATTTTACCCATGAATGCTTGAAGTTATTTTATGTTCCTTGGTGGTTGAATGTTCAAAATAGCTTCAATTCTTGCAGGGTATATTCTAATGCCTTCCTTGGAGATTATGTGTCCTAAAAATTTTCCTTCTTCTAGTCCGAAAAGAGTCTTTTTAGGATTTAAGGATATACCATATTTTCTACACTTGATAAAGACATGTCTCAAATGATCCAAGTGTTCATCATTTGTTTTTTAAAAGATAGGAATATCATCAAGATAGATAACTAAAAGTTCATGGATTTCCTTAGCAAAGGCAATATCCATGGCCCTCTGAAATGTAGCTCCTGCATTTTTCAATCCAAAAGGAATTTTCACATACATGAAAGTGCCCCAAGGAGTGGTAAATGCAGTTTTAGTTTGATCATCTTTATGAACTAGAATTTGATTATAACCGAAGAAACCATCTAGTAAAGAAATTCTTGAAGAACCTGCTCCCCTCTGCAAAATATGGTCCATTTTAGGCAAGGGGTAATTGTCTTTCAAAGAAGCTTTATTGAGATTTCTAAAGTCTATACATAGTCGAATTTCTCCTGTTTTCTTTCTGGTGGGCACTAAGTTAGAAATCCAATTAGAATACCTGACTGGTGCAACTATTTGTGTATCAAACATTCTTTTAACCTCTTTTTCGATTAAAGGTAACAAAATTGGATTAATCCTTCTTAATTTTTGTTGAAAAGGTTTTTGATTTTCTTTCAAAGGAATCTTGTGTTGAATTATGTCTTTGTTGTAAGTTTTTAGATCTTTGTAACCCCATGCAAAGACATCTTGATATTCTTTCAAAAGTTATATATATTTAACCTTTTCTTCTGATGGTAAGGATTTTGACATTTTGATCATTTTTGGTTTTTTGTTTGTTCCTATGTTACACTCTTCAATATCAAACCTGACTGGTTCCATCTTTGGCGTTTTGGGCACATCATTGGAATCAAACAAGTTTTCTAAGGGATTCAAACCTTTTGGTAAAATGTTATGTTTTAAATCTATCAAATCTATCTCATCTTCAATCATTTCCTCTATATCTACTTTTTCCAAGTCATCTATGTCACTCTGAGTAAATATAGTGGGTCTATCAAAAGTATGTACATCTAAATCATCTATTTGAAAAAAAATTGAATTTATGTTACAAGGTGAATCTATATTACAATCATTATCAATTTGGCAATTCTGAAACTCTCCTTCTTTGTTCAAAAAGTGATAGATCTGTTCATCTTCCGAGAAAATTTGCCAGTATTTTACATTATCTGGGACAATAGGTCTGTGTTTGATTTCAGTAGTGTATTTTTGTATTGGTGAAAATGGAAGATTACAGGTTCTGGCAAAGTTTGCTAAACAATGGGCTTGTAAATTATGTTTTCTAGGAATAATGGCAAACTTGCATTCTAACAAATCATCAACCAAATTTGTTGGTGTGTCCCTGTATCTGGCTAATCTGGGATTGTGGACAGAGTATTCTGTGCTTATTTGTTTGATAACTAACTCCGAATCTCCCATGATCAATATTATTTTACCTCCCAATTTTCTAATGATTTTTAGACCTAAGATTAAAGCCTCATATTCAGCCATGTTATTGGTGCATTTGAAATTCAATCTAAAGGCATGCACTTGGGAATGGCTAGTTTCAATGTTGGTGATCCACACACCAGCTCCAGCTCTTGATTTATTTACTGAACCATCAAAATCTAAATGCCATAAAGCTTCATGACCAATGTAATCCTCCATTATTTTAGGCTTTATATCAGTGAGTTTAGTTTGGATATTATTATGATCAGAGTTACAAAGAATAAAGGAATCAAGATCAATGGGAGTTGAATAGATTGGGTAATTGGTAGGTATTTCGGCACTGTCGATCATAAAATTCATTAAGTTTTCTCTGTAAAGCATTTTGGGTTGTCCAAATACTGAGATAGTGGCATAACTCATGTTAAGTTGTAGAGATCCCTGCAACTTTTCTCCCCATGAGCGAGAAAAAAGCATGCCATACTTTGGAGGGATATCAGCTACCACAACATCCATGAGCATGCTTTTACTAGGATATTGGACCAAGTTCACACATAAATCCTTAATCAATCCTATGCATTGGACTTTACTTGAATCAAAAGAGAATAAATCTTTATATGGCCGAGTTATGTCTAGACTCAGAGTTTCCATTATTGCTTTGGGCATTAGAATATGGGAAGCTCTAGTATCTAGCATTGCATTATGTAATATCTGATCATGGATAGTAAGACTTAAGTAAAATGGAGGTACTTACCCATATGAATGCTTACCATCTACATTTGGACCAAAGATCAATTCAGGTCTATCATCACTCATATTAATTGTATCATCATTTTCATTTACATTCAATGTTTCAATAATAATAGATCTATACAAGTCATTTTTAGCCAACTCAGTTAAGGGAATGGCTATCTTCAACTTAGATATTTCAGATTGAATATTAAATGTTGACTGAGATTTGATAGCTTGAATTAATTCATCTTTTGGAATTATTGTTTGGGATTATTGTTTCGCAGCTTTCTGGGTCTTGCTAATTTCTACCGTAGATTCGTGCTGGGATTCTCTCATATCACTTGGCCCTTGAGTCAAGTCACCAAAGGAGGAGCGAGAGCAAAATTCTTTTGGTCGGAACCTCAACGAGAGCGTTCAAGAGGTGAAAAATCGCCTGCATTACCTTGATGCTCACCTTACCGGACTTGCGGCGACTACATTTGAGATCGAGACGAGATGCCTACGACTATCTTTATTGGGCGGTTCTTACTCAACGGGGACATCCGGTGGCATGAGGAGTCACGAGTGGACATTATGCAGGGACACGATTCGCAAGTATCCCACTTATGACAAAGAAATGTATTCCATTGTGCAAGCACATCGACAATGAAGCATTACATTTTGGGAGACAATCATCCACCTGAGACCTGGCCCTAGTTCATACGGACACAGAGTTGCAGAATGATCGCCATCAGAAGTGGTCTACATATCTGCAACGGTTTCATTTGAACATCAAGTACAAGAAGGGTAGCACCAATAATGTTGCAGACTGCCTCAGCCGACCACCGATCGTGGCGCTCACCACCGTGCTCAACTCTTGTGGGCACGAGACTTCTGATTGGCCGCTTCTCTATGAGAGTGACCCAGAATTCGGCCACACTCACAAGGCACTCTTGGGGGGCACGCAAGTTCCAAATTTTCACCTCCAAGATGCACTTTTATGTCACCTGGGACACCTTTGTGTTCCTTCAAGCGAGCGTGCCAAGATGATATGGGAAGCACACTACAGTCGAGTCGCTGGGCATTTCGGGGTCGAGAAAACGGTAGCAATACTACAGAAGTATTTCTATTGGCCGAACCTTCGAAAGGATGTCGAGAAGCACATCAGATCCTGCACTGCTTGTGCCATTGCCAAACCGGCCATCAAGAAGCAAGGCCTATATACTCCACTACCTACCCCTAGTCGACCGTGGGAATCCATCTCCATGGATTACATGTCGGGCCTGCCTTCTACTAAGAATGGAAATGACTGTGTTTTCGTGGTCGTTGACAGATTCTCGAAGATGGCCATCATGGCGGCTTGTAAGAAGAATATCACAGCAGAAGCCACTGCTAAACTCTTCTTTGAACGAGTGTGGGTGCACTTTGGGATCCCACAGTCTATCATATCAGATCGAGATAGCGGGTTCCTCAGCACATTTTGGTCCAGCCTCTGGTCAATGTTGGACACAAAGCTCACCAAGTCCACAGCTTTCCATCCCCAAACAGATGGCCAGACAGAGGTCGTCAACAGAATGATTGTACACATTCTACGCATGTACAACTCAAAGCATCCACGCACATGGGACGAGAGCCTCCCCTATGTACAACACAGTTATAACCGGGCTCTCCACAGTTCAATTGGCCATAGCCCCTTTCAGGTGGGCTTGGGATTCCAGCCACTATGTCCCATTGACATAGCCATGCAGTTTGCAGCTGCTCAGGCCGATTCAGCTCATGTCCAGTCTGAAGTTGACAAAGCAAGTAGCTTCATCGAGCGCATTCAACACATCCGCCAACAGGTTCATGATATATTGGACAGAGCCAATGCGAAGTACAAGCAGCGCCATGATCAACACCGGGTTCCACACCACTTCCGGGTGGGCGACAAAGTATGGCTACATTTGCAGAAGGAGCGCCTCACTGGACCTCACCGCAAGCTTCGCCCACTCCGATACGGGCCGTACACCATCACCAAGGCTGTAGGTAACAATGCCTTCGAGCTTAGTATTCCACCATTCCTTGGTCTGCACCCAATCTTCAATGTGGATCGCCTTCGTCCTTACTTTCCACCTCTACTGGACACCTCGGACATTGCAGAACAACTCACACCAACAGAGTTAAACCCAGACTGCATGGAACAGGCCACCACAGATTGTTTCATGGACATGCAAATCAAGAACACTCGTCAACAGCAGATCCAACTGTATCGGGTTGTCAAAGCTGGCCAACTCCTGCACCAAGGAAAGTGGTTCACCGGGGACCAAGTTCAGCAGAAATTTCCTCATCTCATGGAGGAACTTAACGCAATGGGGACCATTGCTTCCTAAGGGGGGAGGAATGATCCAGGTGGATATTGGTGGCCACCCGCCTATTCCACTTGGGCCCCACCATTGTCTCTTTCAGTTTTTCAGTTTCGGCATAACTTACTATTTTTAGCAGTTTTTCGGGTCCTGAACTTCCGGAGCCGTTTTGAGGCCCTAAACGACGTTTTTTGGGTATGAAAGCGCCAACGAATTTTTTGATAAAATTCGTCCCGACAGCTGTAGTCCTTGGATAGAGCTTTCTAATGATGTATCATATGCGTCAAACGGAGATAGTATGCCAAAGTTACGTCCCTGGGAAGTTGAAACACCAATTTACCCAAACGGGGCCCATAGTTTTAGCGCTTCATCTCCTAGGGTTAGGTTTTTGGGATGTTTAGGGTTCTCCATTGTTTCTCAATAATAAATAGGCCCTCGCGCCTCATTGTAAAGCAGTTCAGAGGTCTGTAGCCACCACATCTCTTCTCAGAGATAGCTACCAGTACCCTAGCTAGTTTTATTTCCATTGTCTGTAAGCAAATTTGAGTTCTTTGATATTAATGAAATGAAGTGTTATTTCCGCTGCATCTCTGTATTTATGGTTATGTGTTTATTCTGTTGCGTTCCTGCATAAATCCGGATCAGTGGTATCAGAGCGGTCTGCTTTTTCTCGATCCTTCTTTGCATGTCCCCAACGAGGTCGGGGTATAAGGAGCTAGGGCTTGATCTGGTGGAACCTTTGCAAGATCGGCCTCGCAAACCTCGACGGACGCCCATGGGGGACGAAAAGAAAGATGAGGGAGCAGGAGATCCTATCAAAATATTGCTCGAGGAGGCCCTCGAAAAACAAAGGAACGAGATGATGGATAGCTTTGCTCAGATCCTTCAACGGCTGCCCACCGGCGGCGCATCTGCATCCAGTAGCCACTCTGGAGTTGCGACTCCCTTTAAGGTACAAGTAAATTTTGACATTCCTATATTTGAGGGTCAAATAGACGCAGATGCCGTAGATAGATGGTTGAATCTATTAGAAGGATATTTCTCTGTTCATGACTTTTCAGACCGGGAGAAGATTATTTTTGCACTCCTCAAAGCTACCCCCATGTTAAGGACTGGTGGGAAACCTACTGTGAGAACAAGGACCAGACAGAACCCTCTCTGTTCTCGGCCGTACCAACTTGGAATTCTTTCCGAGACGCCGTCAAGGAACAGTACTATCCTGTGGGGAGCTATGAGGACAAGTACATCCAATGGACCACGCTGCGACAACAAAGGGATCAAGATGTGCACGAGCTGACGAATCTGTTCCATACCCTGCGCACAAAGTTGGGTATCAAAGATTCAGAGAAACATTTGGTGCTAAAGTATCGCAGCTGTCTGCACAGATACATTCAGGAGGAAATGGAGTTCCTCGACATCTCCTCGCTTGATACGGCATACCGGTATGCTGCCAAGATTGAGCAGAAATTCAAACAGAAGAAGCGAGACTTTGGATCTGCGAATCAAAAGCAAGGAAAAGGTGCTTCAAGCCAGCGAGCAAGAGACGAGCATGGCGGCTAAAGACAACCGTCAAAGCCACGAAAAAGAACAACACGTAAAGCCAGAGGACACGGGAAAGTGGTGTGAGTTCCCGCAAGAGCTCCCTCACAACGCAGGTAGTGTCGAGACCAGCAGTCGCTAGTGGCGAGATGAGGGCCCGAATCGGATGCATGCCTCGACTCTAATCGAGAACACGAGGGGAATGAAAAGGAAGCAGTTATTGATGCGGAGCCAGCATACTTGTTGCCACTACAAAGGTCCGGAAGGAGGCCGGAAGATCCGGAGAGGAGGAGGAACGTCTCTTCCACTCGCACATGTGGGTAAAGGGCTCCCCTGTACAGTTCATTGTCGACAATGGGAGCCAAAGAACCTCATTTCAGCAGACGCCGTGAAGCGGTTGGGCTTGCCGACCACAGCTCACCCACATCCATACACCATCGGGTGGCTTCACCAAGGACGAGATCTCCGCGTCAGCCGGCAGTGTCGCCTTCCCTATCGCATCAAGCCCTTCACGGATGAGGTATTATGTGACGTTGCTCCTATTGATGTTTCTGATGTATTATTAGGACAACCATACTTGTGGAAGCGTCATGCTATGTATGAGTCTCGGCCTCGTGCTGTTATTGTTACTTTGGGAAATAAGTTATACAGGATACCAGAGGTACCACCTCCTGCCGCTATCTCTTTGGTTACTGCAAAACAATGCAGTAAGCTCATTTCCCAAACCAGGAAATTCGTTTTCCTGATGATCCGCCCCGGGGAAAGAAGAAGGCGCGCCAGCCCGACCTCCGAGCAGGCCCTACATGCAGCAACAACAAATGTGGATGGTCGTGGAGGTACGGGGACATCTTCACCTCACCCACGGGGTTCCTGCACCTTCACTGCCGGGTCAAGCACCCGAAAGCACTCCACTGATCTGACCCCAGGTGTGCCACTACCCAATGGACCAATCTATCGACGCTCTGTTCTGGAAAATGATGAAATCAAGAGGCAGATTCAGGAGCTGTTGCAGAAAGGTCACATCAGACCAAGTTCATCGCCCTGTGGGAACCCTACGATGTGTGGAAGACTGCCTTCAAAGCCAAGGAAGGCCTTTTCGAATGGCTGGTCATGCCTTTCGGGTTGACGAATGCTCCCGCCACCTTCATGAGGATGATGGATGACATCTTGCGGCCATTCACCAACTCATTTGTAGTGGTGTACTTGGATGACATTGTGATCTTCAGCCAGACTTGGGAAGAGCACCTTCACCACATCCGACAAGTCCTCCAAACACTGCGGCAACACAAGTTGTGTGCCAATTTGGAGAAGTGCACTTTTGGCATGACCCAGGTTCAATATCTGGGATACATTATTGATGAAAGGCGGGTGCATGTGGATCCAGCCAAGATCCAAGTCATTCGGGATTGGCCAGCCCCGACTACTATAACAGAGTTTCGCAGCTTTCTGGGTCTTGCTAATTTCTACCGTAGATTCGTGTTGGGATTCTCTCATATCACTTAGCCCTTGAGTCAAGTCACCAAAGGAGGAGCGAGAGCAAAATTCTTTTGGTCGGAACCTCAACAGAAGGCGTTCAAAGAATTGAAAAATCGCCTCTGTTCTGCCCCAGTGCTCACCTTACCAGACTTGCAGCAGCCATTTGAGATCGAGACGGATGCCTCTGACTATGCTATTGGGGCAGTTCTTACTCAACAGGGACATCCAGTGGCATATCACAGTGAGACATTGTCTGAGACAGTTCGCAAGTATCCCACCTATGACAAAGAAATGTATTCCATTGTGCAAGCCTATCGACAATGGAAGCATTACATTTTGGGGAAGGAAAAAATCATCCACACAGACCACCGGCCCCTGCAGTTCATACAGACACAAGGGTAGTTGCTGAATGATCGCCATTAGAAGTGGTCCACATATCTGCAACGGTTTAATTTGAACATCAAGTACAAGAAGGGTAGCACCAATAATGTTGTATACTGCCTCAGCCGACCACCGATCATGGCGCTCACCACTGTGCTCAACTCTTGTGGGCACGAGACTTCTGATTGGCCGCTTCTCTATGAGAGTGACCCAGAATTCGGCCAAACTTACAAGGCACTCTTGGGGGGTGCACAAGTTCCAAATTTTCACCTCCAAGATGCACTTTTATGTCACATGGGACACCTTTGTGTTCCTTCAAGCGAGCGTGCCAAGATGATATGGGAAGCACACTACGGTCGAGTCGCTGGGCATTTCGGGGTCGAGAAAACATTAGCAATCCTGCAGAAGTATTTCCTGGTGGCCAAACCTTCGAAAGGATGTCGAGAAGCATCAGATCACGCACTTGTGCCATTGCCAAACCGACCATCGAAGCAAGGCCTATATACTCCTCTACCTACCCCTAGTCGACCTTAGGAATCCATCTCCATGGATTACATGTTGGGCCTGCCTTCTACTAAGCAGGGAAATGACTGTGTTTTTGTGGTCGTCGACAGATTCTAGAAGATGGCCATTATGGCGGCCTGCAAGAAGAATATCACAGCAGAAGCCACTGCTAAACTCTTCTTTGAACGAGTGTGGGTGCACTTTGGGATCCCACGGTCTATCATATCAGATCGGGATAGCAGGTTCCTCAGCACATTTTGGTCCAGCCTCTGGTCGATGTTGGATACCAAGCTCACCAAGTCCACAGCTTTCCATCCCCAAACGGATGGCCAGACAGAGGTCGTCAACAGAATGATTGTACACATTCTGCGCATGTACAATTCAAAGCATCCACGCACATGGGACGAGAGCCTCCCTTATGTACAACATAGTTATAACCGGGCTCTCCACAGTTCAATTGGCCATAGCCCCTTTCAGGTGGGCTTGGGATTCCAGCCACTATGTCCCATTGACGTAGCCATGCCATTTGCAGCTGCTCAGGCCGATTCAGCGCACGTCCAGTCTGAAGTTGACAAAGCAAGTAGCTTCATCGAGCACATTCAACACATCCGCCAACAGGTTCATGATATATTGGACAGAGCCAATGCGAAGTGTCCTTCTTCCATCTGTGTATTTAAGAACTCAAAATCACTAGTGATGAGAAATGGATACCTCCTCCTTCTCTTAAATGCATGGGGCACTCATAGTTCTAACCAAGTGGTGTGTGCCAACTCACTCTCTAACTTGGTAGATGCATCCACTCAACCAAAGGAGCCATATGATGTTATTTCTTTAGATCCCAGAGTTCCTCCTTTTTTATGCTTTAGTAAATATTTCTAATTTTGTGCTCCATAATTGTGTCATTGACACAAAATCAAGACACGATGTCACTCCATTTTTAGTTACAAAAAGACTAGATTTTGAGTGCATAGGTCCTTTTAAATATCTAATAGATTTGGATTCAAGAATTGTAGAAAAAATGGGTTATATGAAAGTTTTATCCATTTCTTTTAATCAAGCTCCTAATGTGAGCATGCTCATACATGTGATTGTAGTGGAAATACTTGAGGCATATGGCATGCTTTTAGGAAGGGAGTGGTCCACCAAGGTCAAGAAGGTTTTATATTTGATGGAAGGAACCCACTTCACCTTTCATCAATAGGTTGCAAAGTTGTCATTATGAGAGAGCTAAAATATCGAGAACAATTTGTACCTAATTCCTTCTACATCATACATGTGCCTTACCAAGATATTAGGATGGTTACTTATAGTGTGTTGTCTAAATAATATCTTCATGTTCCTACTCATGAACAAGATGAAATGGTTTTTACCATGGGATTTTGATGGTGCCAAACCCAAGCAAGGATCTAGTGTTGGGGTCTTTCTATGTGATCCCAAGGGCTACGTTACCTAATAAATTTTGACTCTTCGAAATATTTTGACACCAATGAAAATTTATGTAGATTCCTTCAAATTAGGAATTCAAAACTTGCACATTTTCCACGAGATATAAGAGGAAACCAATGATATGATCCAATCAAAAACCAATAAGAGTATTCTAGGGTTGTCCATGTTGGAATCCATGTTTGATTATAATGACGATTCTACCCCTACACATGTATTAATAGTGAATACATTAGGAAGGCGGAATAAACTACCCCAATAAACATGGTAACATGTAAAAATCGAAAGATGATTTATATAGGGTCGGAATGTTCCACTTGTGAGTTCACTTACTTCATAGATTCACTCTTAACAGAGTAAAGTATGTTTTTTCCTAGTCCTACGAGGACCTCAAAGTACTCAATATGCAATAAATAGTTCATGCCATATCTATAATTCTTGATTCAAAGCCTTATAAGGAAAAACATAGGAAGAAAAACCCTAGTTTGGAACAAACAATTAGGGATGAATTAGATAATATGGAAGCAGTAGAGGTCATATACTTTATTCATTAATCACAGTGGGTATCCAATTTCGTCTTAGTTAGGAAGAAAAGTATAGATATTTGGTTATTTTTTTATTATTGACATGTGAATAAGGTTTCAATAAAAGAAAACTACCATGTCCGACCTATGGAGGAAATCCTCCAAGAAGTCTATGGTACCCAATTAATGTCTCTTTTAAAAATGGTTTCTCAGGCTACAATTAGATATCCCTCAAACCTTATAAATTTCATAATAAAAAATTTGTCACTCATTGGGACACATATCCATATCATATGATTCCTTTTTGTTTCATTAGTTTTGGAAGTACCTTCTAACATGTCGTGGCCATCACTTTTTCAAGGGTTTGATGGATGAAATTATAGTTTTCTACTTCAATGACATGACATTGTTTTCCAAAGAACGAAGTAGTCACTTTGATCACCTTAGGAAAGTGCTTTAGATATGTCATAAGTTTGGCATATTCTTAAATACTAAGAAGACCATTTTCTTTGTCACTCAAGGGAATATTTTGGGTCAGGTTGTGTCTCAAGTAAGTGTAAAAGTCGATCTCAAGAGGGTTATAAAAATCAAAAGGCTTCCCTAGTTAGGAGTAATCTCTTATTTGTTTTGTATTTTAGCCTTGACATTATCAATCGTGTTAGAGGTATCAACTCGAAGAGTAATAGTATTACCAATCAATATTTTGACAAAAAAGTCCATACCACCATGCAGATAAAGAATAAGGTGGAGGTTTGATTCCTTATAATTTTGTAATCTACAAGAATCCTTCCATATTCATGTTTCTTCGTAAAAAAAAAATATCAAGAGTATATTGATATGGAGATATTCCGTCTTTATCCAGAATCTTTGCCCTGTCATCGTCAATTATGTCAAAGCTCTCAAGTTCAAACCTGATTTTATTCCGATTCAATGTCTTGACAAAAATTTGCATACCACAACATAGACAAAGAACTAGGTGGAGAGTCAATTTCATGCAAGGGGATTCAAAAAAAAAAAAAATCCCCACTCAGATTCTAGGAGTCTTAGTTTCATGTTTGAGAAATAGTTGAATGTCATTATTTTTGTTGCAATAAATTGGAGGAAAAAATTATAATTAGAAATTATATCTTTTGTTAAGGATTAATCAAGTATGATTTAGTTAATCATTTAAATAAAAGGAGACAATCATGTTACGAGTACTTGATCTCAAATCTTTGGGGGATATTTAAAAAGAACTCCAAAATTCCAAATTTGGGTTTTTTTTGGGGAGTGGAAAAAAATATGAAGGAGCTCTGCAATGAAACATGGAAAAATTGACTTTATAAAGAACCTCTATGAATTTTGTTCCAAGATCGAAACTGTGAAAATAATAATTTCTTAATGAACTGGAGGCTTTACAAATACATTTATTAGTGTTATAATCAAATTCACGTTCTATAGTGCATGTAACAACCTGTAGTCTTGTTGGTAACACATTTTGGTTTTAATTTTTGTTTGTCTAACTTTGTATGTCAGCGATGCGTTCAAAGGTTGGGACAGTATCATGTGGTTGTGGTGAAACCAAAAATAATTCGAATGGAGTGCATTTTGATCTGCATAATCCAATAAAAGTGTAGATCTTCAAGTCTGAGTATTACGACCTTCCCGGCCTCTCTTTCCATGTGTGGATACAGAGGATATTCATGTAACGCACATTATTATTACTATTTCTTTATTTGGAATCGATGTTAAAGTGAACAATGTGTTATCTCTGTGTATTGTGGTGAGTGAATCGAATTTGGGCATTCCTATAATGGAAATAAACCAGAAAACCAAAGCCAATTAAATTGTTGTCTACAGAACATCCTAAGACGTTCACGTGATCATAGTTTAGTTCTCATTCCATGTGTACAATTCCTACTAACTAAAGAGAGCATTTTCAGACCCCTATTTTTTGTGTTGAAGAAAAGGTTCCTGAATGATTTGTTTTACTATACGAGAGAGTGTAAATCTCAATACAATTTATGCAAGTGGTTGGAATATAGTCCAGGTTTCCTGAAGGTGAAAGAAATGCCTTTCCCTTGCACCACAATTCCTTCAAACTAAATTTTAAAAAGTCCTTATGCCTTAAGGTTTCTTCCCAAAAGAGATCAAACTTTGCTAATATGGAGGAATTCCTTCCTTGTCTTGAATATTGGCCTTCATATTGTCAATTGTATTAGAGATCATAACATCAACTATACTAGTCGTACAAGTCAACATCTTCGCAAGGATCTGCATATTCCCTTGGAGATGAAGGATAAGAAGCAAGCTCAATTCCTGTGAATATTATAATAAACTACAAACTTTTCATCTCCAAAATTCTTTCTAGAAAAAATATATCTTTGAAGATTTGGAGGAATTCCTTGTCTTGAATTTTAGCCTTGACGTTATTAATAGTAACTAATCTATTAACCTCAAGAATAATTTTCTTCCCATCTAGAGTTTTGAGAAGTGCATTCCACATCTCAAAGAGAAAACCAAATAGATTTACTTATGAGTTTTGAGATCTCCATTCCACCTGTCAAATGGAAAACCTATTGGAATGTCTTCCTTCTAGATGTGAAGGTACCACCATCCTCTAGTTGTTTGCCAATGAAGGTTGACCATTTTTTTTTAGTAGGTAAGCCATAATTATAATTATCTTGCATATTTTCCTTAACATTATGAATGATGTTTGAGTTGTCCACCTCAAGAATAACGTTTTTTTTTTTTTCCAGTCAAAGTATTAAGAAAGATTTGCATTACACCTCTTATAGAAAGCAAAGGATGAAGCATATCCCTTTTGCATATTTTAATTAGTGAAAACTTGTCCATCCTGGGAATGTTTTCTAGAAAATCCCTTTTTTGCATATTTTAATTAGTGAGGACTTATCCATCGTTCGAATGCTTTCTAGAAAATCCCTATTGCATATTTTAATTAGTGAGGACTTATCCATCCTCCTAATGCTTTCTAGAAAGTGTTAGTCTTTCGGGTTCAAGAAGAATGTCTTCCTTGTGTTGAATCTTGTCTTTCACATTGTCAATTGTGTTAAAACTCTCTACCTCCATAGTTATAGTCTTCTTTCAATTTTCTAGTGAGTGTCCTCACAAATATGTCCATGTTGACAATCAATGATACAAAACAAACCTAACTTATACTAAACAGGGTGTGATGAGGTCAATAATTTTTCCAATAAAAAAATTTAAAACAATTAGGACAACTTTTCCTTCTCTATTCCTAAAACTACAAATAAAAATTGTTTCCATTAGCAAGCTTTGAGGAAAAGTATCTGGGGGCATTCTACAAACTACCAAAAGATATTGAGATCAAATCCTTAATTCTTATGGTTTTTATATTTTTAGTTAATTCTTATAGTTTTTATAATTTTACTTAATTCTTATGGTTTTTCTAATTTTTCTTATGGTTATTATTTACTTAATTCTTATGGTTTTTCTAATTTTAGCAACTTGAGATATATGATGGTGTAAATGTTTTGATGTTTATTATGGGTTGATGTCTATTGGCATTTATCTATGAGGTAAGTTTATTTTTATGTCTATTGGTTTTTACTGCCCATTTAACTTAGATGGTTGTCCTAGTTCTTATCAACATCAAAGACTCAACCCTTCATTGAAAAGATTTGTTACCCCACATAATACACACATAATTTCACTTGTCTTTTCTTTTTTTATTAAAAATTGTTTTACAAATTTATTCTATGCTACCTTGCACCCATGATATTTGACAATTTAAAATAAAAAATAATACTCATATGTAATAAACTATTATAGAAAATAAAAAATAATAACCAACAATTTCTGTTGAAATATCCAACACTAACTATTATATAAAATAAAAAATAATAACATCTTATTTCCGTTGAAAACTCCAGCTCTCCAAACTTAACATGGCCTGGTTCAAACATAAACATCCACAAAATAAATGAAATTTTAAAATAAAAATTTAAATTAACATATACATCCATAAAATCTAACCGATATAAAAATGAGGAATAGCCATGAAATAAAGCCAACTTATTGAAGTACAATCAATAAAATCTAACCAGTAAAAAAAGATGAATTGAAACTGGAAAAGCCATGCATTGAAGCCAACTTATTGTGGTAAAAATGTCCATTTGGCATTTCGTAAAAAGGGGAAGGGGCCAAAATTTAACCCAAGAAAAAGCTAAAAAGGGCATATTTCTCTTAAAAGAGCTAAAAAACAGAAGAGAAAAATGTATCAAGAGAACCTTTTCTGAAAAAAAAAGCAGGATGAGTTCGATTGAATAGATCACAGAGATCCGTTTTTATCGATGGATAGTTCCAGAGGAGGTAGAAGCCGGGAATATGTATCCGGTGGATGGTTCAGAGGAGGTGGAAACCTGAAACATTTATCCGGTGGACTGATCAGAGGAGGTGGGTGCTTCCCATTTCCCAATCCCAAAAAAAGCAGGATGAGCTGGAACTTGAAAAATTGACTAGACCACCGTGAGCATTTTCTATCCATAATTGGTAGATGGTTCCAGAGCAGGTAAAACCGGAAATATGTATCCGGTGTATGGTTCAAAGGAAGTGGGTGCCGGAAATATATATCCGGTGTGAGGTTCCAGAGGAGGCAGGCTCCAGAAATATATATCCGGGGTAAGGTTATATAGCCGTTGAAGGAAGGAAGATGGGGAATGGGTATATATATATATCAAAGTCCTATCAATTCTCAGCGTTTTCCTCCAACTCTATCTCTGTGTGGTTTGAGTCAGAGTCTGTCAATTTGTGGTTTGAGTCTGGGTCGGTCTGTGTCTATGTCTATGTCAATGTCTAGATTGAGTCCAGGTCTGTCTGTCTGGATAGAGGAGGAGGAGGAGGCCAGAGTGAAACAGAACGGAGGCAAGAAAAATGGCAGTTAATTTGTTTACAATTCTTGGGCTCAAGGAGGTCAATGATCTTTCTCAGTATGGTATGAATCAATCATTTCCATTTAATTTATCTGCTCAATGATCTTGATCTTTCTCAGTATAGTATGAATCCATAATTTCCATTTAATTTATCTGCTCTGTCATCATCAGCAGCAATCATATTTCATTGCCCTGTATTCTTTTTTACACCAGAAATGAATGAAGGAAACAGATCATTGGCGTTGATGTTGTTGGAACGCTACATCGCTGAAGAAATGGAATCCCAAATCCAGGTATATATATATAAATGGGACTACATCTCCCTTGTTAATTAGTTTAAACATGGTGTATCAGTCATTTTTATTGAAGTTAAAGCTCTGTCTCGTCAATAGTTAAATCTGATGCGTCCACCGCATTTATTAGATTCAATTATTCATTTATTTCCTTCATGGAGATTAATGATCTTTCAATATTATTAGTATGAATCGAATTCCATTGCTTCTTTGTCAGAAGCAATTATATCTGATTACCCTATATTTTGAATGGAATTCCATTTAATTCTGATATTTTTACTAATATCTGCTGCATTGTGAGAAGCAATTCTATTTCATTACCCTGACTTCTTATTAATTGTAAAGTATTTAGCCATTTGCACCCTAAATGAATGAAATGAAAACCTACGAAATCATTAGCATGAATCCCAATTCCAGGTATATATGAAATGGCTGGTGGCTCTACCTCTGTCATTTTTATTGAATTTTAAAGCTCAGTGTCCTTCTCAATGGTTTAAACCTTATGCGTCCACGATTTTTAGTAGAATTTAATTTTCATTCTGCTTTCATCCTTAACACTGTCTCCCCATATACTATATATCAAGCATCAATGCCTGCCATTATAGATTTAACTCGCAGTTATTTTGGTATAACCCTCATGCTTGGGTCTTTAATCCAGTTTAATCCATGGTTCTGCTTATACCCTGTCGTGTGTTAGCTTAACGGTTTTTTTTTTGGGTTTAATCTGCCCTGTTAGTTTTACGGTGTAATCTGCTTCCTGTGATTTTATGGTATATCCTGCTCTGGCTCTATGTTGTGCCGCGATTTTATGGTATACCCTGCTCTGGCTCCATGTTGGGCCGTGTGTGTTCTCTTTATGGTGTTATCTATGGTGAATTGACCCACTAGGTGAATAAATGAAATATTGAGCAATTGTGTATCGCAGTGATCAGGATTATAATTCGGTTCCCCAGGCTTTATAATACCCCAATGCTTTACACCCCAATCCATGAATTATTGGCTCACTATGCGATCGATTCTAGGATGAACTTTAGGTATATCGATTTGGGTAGAACGAGATTCTCGGATCAACCAAATGGCCACGTATATTGATTTCAACCCTATTTCAACTTTCTACTTGTTTATTGATTTAATCTTCTCATTCTTTTATTAAATTTCTTTTGTTCCGAAAACAATGCAACATGTCAATTAAAGTAATTCATTGATGGAAATCAGCTTCTATCTCATCTTGGATTAAATTAATAATAATTCAATTTTTTCACTTTAGATTACAAACCTTTTCATCTAATTCAACGCAATCACCATTTCTGATTTCCAGGGGAGACGGTCAATATGCGAGCTCTGATCCCCATGTATATATATGAAATCACCATTTCTGATTTCCAGGGGAGATGGTCAATATGCCAACTCTGATCCCCATGTATATATATGAAATCACCATTTCTGATTTCCAAGAGAGATAGTCAATATGCGAGGTCTGATTTTTTTCTAATAGAAATCATATTAATTATAGTGTTAAAATTAAATATATATAGGAAATTATAATTTATAATTTATATTTATTATTTTTATATTGAAAAATAATATTTATATCAATATTCTATTTTTTTTTATATTTTTTTTTTAAATATAGGTTTCTGATAAAAGTTTCTGGAAAATAAAGGGCAACTATACTTTCTTTCTGAAAAGTACCAATGAAGGTACATCTATTTTCATTATTTAAGTATATAATAGAAGAGATATATATAAATAGAATTACAATTTTTTCATTATATTTTATTCTTTCATGTGTTTTTTTCTTAATATTACTATGTTGTATGGCAGATTTATTTACAGAAATGGCTTAAGTATACTTTCTGAAAAATACCAATCAAGGTACATCCATTTTTATTGTTTGAGTATATAATAGAAGAGATATATATAAAAGAGGAAATACAAACTTTTCATTATACTTCATTCATTATTTTATTTCACTATATATATATATATATATATATATAAGGAAATGCAAACTTTTCATTATACTCAATTAAAAATATTTCAATTTTTCATGTGTTTTTTTTCCTAATATTTATATGTTGTATGGCAGATTTCTTTACAGGAATGGCTTCTTCATCATGGTTCTTCTACTCAAAGTAATATTTATATGTTGTGTATGGCTGTCTTCTCATTATGATTCTGATCAATGTAGATATTGATGTAGAGTTATCTGCTTATATTGTTTCGTTTCTTTTCTTTTCTCAACATTGTGAGAAAATTATGTGCATACAATTATTAACAAAGTGATCATTTTAATGAAAGGAGTTAAAACTCCTTCCAAATGCTCGAGAAGGATGGGGCCCCATTCTTCTTATTCCAGTAGTGTAGAGGTTTTTGTGGGTTGATTATTTCTCCTTTAACTCATACATATTACAGTACATTTACTTTAAAACATTCATATTTAAAACATGTAGTTTTACACTTCAATTATATGAATTTATATTCCAAAATTCTTTAAAAAAATTGCACACACTTTTACACAAATGCATGAAAAACTAAATGTCACTTTATTAAACAAATCATTCATATTAATTTCATTTTTATATTTTTTTTTGTTTTTTATTGATTTTTTGAAAGTTTTTTTTTTTTTTTTTCTCCTCAATGTATTATTTTATATTTCATATTACTTTTATTTTATATTTTTTTATTATTTTTGCTTTTTATTTTATTTTGAAAAAAATTTATATGCAATGTTTTATATTTTATATATTTATATAGTTAAATAAGGTTATATATATAATTGATAAATTTTTGAATTGTGTAATTTGAAATTGTATGTCTATTTGTGACTCTGAAATGTTTTATTTTAATATTTTGAATTGAAATTCTATGTTGTGTGTTTTGTTTTTGAATTTGTATTTTGTATGCTTATGCCATAGTGGTTGTATAAATATTTGTATGTGATTTGGAATTGGACACAAATTAAAATTGTAATGTGTTTGTTGTGTTGAATTGTGATTGCAATGAATTTTGTTGTGTAAATTTGAATGTATATATAATCTAGGTGTGGTGTTTGCTTATTTGAATTTGTAACGTGTATGTATGTCAAAGTGATTGTATGGATATTTGTATTTGAATTTGTATTTTGTATGTTTATTCCATAGTGGTTGTATAAATATTTGTATGTGATTTGGAATTGGACACAAATTGAAATTGTAATGTATTTGTTGTGTTGAATTGTGATTGCAATGAATTTTGTTGTGTAAATTTGAATGTATGTGATTTGGAATTTAACACTAAATTGAAATTGTAATGTGTGTTTGTTGTATTGAATTGTGATTGCAATGAATTTTTTTGTGTAAAATAGAATGTGTATATCTAATCTAGGTTTGAAGTTGTATGGTGTGTTTACTTGATTAAAAATTGCATAAGCATATTTTGAGTGTTTGTTTTTGTATTGGCTTTAAGTTGTATAATGTGTGTTTAGTTATTTGAAATTTTATATTGTGTGTGTTTTTGTATTTTGTGTGTTTGTTTATTCATTTCAAATTTGAAATTTGTGTATTTGCTTATTTGAATTTCTGTTTTGAATTTTTATTTATTTTTCATATTGCATGTGTATGTAAGAGTGATTTTATCAATGTTATGTTTCTTGATGTATGTTGGTATGTGATTTTAAATTGTAATGTGTTTGGTGTATTGATTTGTAATTGTGATGAATTTTATTCTGTGTATTTAATGTAGGTTTGCTTACTCCTTTGAATTTGTATACGTATGGTTGTTTATTTGAAATTGTCTATATGAAGTGTGTTGCCAATGGTTAGCTATGCATATTGATTTGAACTTGTATATGAATTTGTGATTCTTTGTCATTTTGAAATTTTTTATATTTGATATCACATATGCATGTAAGAGTGATTTTATCAATGTCATGTTTGTTGATGTATGTTTGTATGTGATTTGAAATTGTAATGTGTTTGGTGTATTGATTTGTACCTATGATGAATTTTATTCTATGTATTTAATGTAGGCTTGTTGAGTTCATTGTATTTGAATTTGTATATATATGTTTGTTTCCTTGAAATTGTTTATGTATGTATGTGAAGTATTTTGTCAATGTTTGGTTATGTATTTTGATTTGAACTTGTATATGAATTTGTAATTCTTTGTCATTTTGAAATTGTTTGTATTTTATATCCCATATGCATGGAAGAGTGAGTTTATCAATGTTATGTTTGTTGATGTATGTTTGTATGTGATTTGAAATTGTATTTGATATCCCATATGCATGAAAGAGTGATTTTATCAATGTAATGTTTGTTGATGTATGTTTGTATGTGATTTGAAATTGTAATGTGTTTGGTGTATTGATTTGTACCTATGATGAATTTTATTCTATGCATTTAATGTAGTTTTACTTAGTTCATTGCATTTGAATTTGTATATGTATGTTTGTTTGCTAGAAATTGCTTATGTATTCATTGCATTTGAATTTGATTTGAATTTGTATATGTATGTTTGTTTGCTTGAAATTGCTTATGTATGTAAGTGAAGTGTTTTGGTAATGCTTGGTTATGTATTTTGATTTGAACTTAGATATGAATTTGTAATGATTTGAACTTAGATATGAATTTGTAATGTTTATCTTTGTTGTGTTCATATTACTTGTATTTGATATTGCACTTGTATGTATCAATGTTATGTTTGGATATGTATGTTTGTATGCAATTTGAAATCCTAATGTGTGTGCTTGGTGTATTGATTTCTCACTGTATTATTTTATAAAATATTATATATTATTTTTGAACTTTTTAAATATTTTGGAACCTTTTTTTTTCTTAAATGACTTTTCTTGCATTTTTAGCATTTGTCATTTAAAAACTAACAAGTTAACTTAAACACATACAATAAAATAAATGTATTTTATTACATATAATTTTAACTCAGAAAAATAAAACACATAAATACATCAATTCTATTAATCATTTAACATATTAAATCAATATATTTTTAGAAAATTCATTAATATTATTAATCATTTAAATAAATATAATTAAATCAATTATGCATGTTGATATGTTAAAAATCTCATATCAACAAAATAAATGCACACAAGTTTTTGGGGCACAAAAGCTTTCGCCTTCAGGTGGTTGACCTTGTTAGTAGAGATTACAATCTCAAAGCAAAGAGAAACTTTTTAATTTGTTAATGAAAATTTATTATAATAAATATTTTAAAATAACCCAAATAAATAATAAATAAATTATTATAAATATTATAATAAACTATAAATGAATAAATACTTATAAATAATATTTGTAAATTATAAATAAATATTATAATAAATAAACATATTTATTAACAATAAAATTTTATATCATATAAAATTGATAAAAAATTAATCTATTTAATATAACATTTCAAACAAATGAAAATGAATCAAACACTATATTACTCAATAAGAATCTCATATCAACAATGTATAGAATTAAGTTTATGAGACACATAAACTTCCATTTTACATGCAAAGCTTTTTTAATTATTAATGAAAATTATTATAATAAATATTTAAACTTAATAAATATTAAAATTATTTTTATAATAAATTATAAATAAATAAATAATAACTATAATTTATAAGCCATAAATAAATTAATATAATAAATCTAATATATAATAAATAATATATTATAATTACTATAATAAATAAATAATTATTATAATTATTATTTAATAGTGATTATAATTATTATTTAAAAATAAACTTAATAAATAAAATATTATAATATTATAATAAATATAAATAAATATAAATATAAAGATATTTTTCAACAATAAATTTTTATATTATATATAAATTTTAACCCATTTAAAATATAATAATAATGAAAATGAATCTAACACTACATTATTTAATATGAAAAAATTATTCTAACTATTTTTTTTTATAAATAAATTGACTCACTCTTTTTGTACGATTAAAAAAAGAAGTGGTGATTCCATTTTTTTAATATCGTTATATTTGAAAATATCTTATCAATCACTATATCCTTTATAAATAATAATATCAATCACTATATCCGTTAAATTAATGGTACTTAAATTATATTAAATTAAACGTTAAATTAATGGTACTTAAATTATATTAAATTAAACATTTATATTTTATTAAATTAACAATGTAATAAAAATGGAAGATTATTATTCTTCATAAATTTATTTAAAAAAAAATAAGAATTACTACATTTTGTCAACATAATTTGTAAATCGGTACGTATACCATATTAAATTAAGTAAATATAATAAAAATGTAAGACATAATTATGCTTCACATGTCTAATAAATAAAAAAATAAAACAAGTATTATGACATTTTATCTAACAAAAATGTAAGACATAATTATGCTTCATATATACAAAAAATAAAAAAAATAAAACAAGTATTATGACATTTTATTTAAAAATAAAACTAGTATTATGACATTTTATTTAAAAATAAAACTAGTATTATGACATTTTATCTAACATGGGGTGTAACATTGTGAAAATTAAAATTAGAAAATTGTACTACTCCATATCATATTAAGTTTTGTCTATTATTAAATTTACTACATAATAAAAATGAAAGACAATTTGAAATAACAAAGCAATGTTTCCACTTAAGATATTAGGGTAGCTACCAAGTCTAATCTCATACAAACCTATTTATAGAAGCCTATTAGTGGGCAAATTGTTCTTCTATTCAACTTTAAGGTTGACTCAATCATAGGCTCATGCCTCGCTAGTAAAAGAAAAAATATAATTCATTTACATAAATATAATTGAACTTTCATATAGGTGTTTCTCAAGTCCTTCCAATAATTATGTAGCACAACAAGAGTGCTATTTATCAAATATTTACCACTTTGAGCAACATCATCCAAAAAGCATATCTACATGGTTATAAAACATGCCACTATGACTTTAAACCTTGTGATCCTTGTGGTTGTTGTATAGTATTTGTGTAGTCATATCACATTAAATAAGGCCTCACTAACCTACACTAACCTACTCAATTGCAGGATTTCTATCAAAAGGGGAGGTGAATATGCGAGGGTCTAACATGTGCTTCGTCATATAAGGCCACATGTTGGGGTAGAGTAAGTACACTTTTGTGGACTTTAATAGTTAAATTACTATGTGAAGATAGATCCTCTACTCAAGAAATGCATCTCATACATCAATTTGGTGTCTAACCATAACCTTAAATTTATATTATTATTAATATTCATATGGCCTTTCCCAAAAATACATCATCACATTTTGTACTCTTATCTTGAATCTAGATAGTGGAAATTTGACTTGCCTTCAAATATTGAATTTCCCTACCTAAATATTATATATATGTAATTTAGTAAAGACAAGCTTGAAATTATTATATATAAACATCTAACTTACTATGACGGATGTCATCTATAAAAATGTGGGGAAGCGAGTTACAAGTTCGACTTGAAACCTTTCAATCCTTGTAGTTGTCATATAGTATTTTGGTAGTCATATCACAGTCATTAAAGCCTTCACCTACCCAATTGCAAGCTTTCTATCAAAAGGGTATGTGTATATGAGTTGGCCTAATGGTTATGAACACATGCTTCCTCATACGAGGCCACATGTTTAAATCTAGAGTGGGGGTAGAGTATGTAAATTTTCGAAGACTTTAGCAATCAAATTGCTACATGAAGGAAAATCCTTTGTTACACAAACAAGGTGATCTCATACATCAATTTGGTGTTTGGGCTTGACCACGACTTTAAAATTAGACTATTATTATTATTATATTTATATAGCCTTCCCCAAAAATACATTGTCATATTTTGTATTGTTATCAATATAGATAGTGGGGATTTGCCTTACCTTCAAATATTGAATTTCCCTACCTAAATATTATAGTTGTGTAATTTAGTCAAGGAAAGCTTGAAATTGTTATATATAAACATCCAAATTACTATGATGGATGTCATCCACAAGAATGTGAAGAAACATCCTTTAGTTTTCCCCACAAGGTTTTC